>JANHFM010002097.1:84930-97097 GCA_032468115.1 Grayia smithii
AACAATGAAAATACATCCTGCATATCAGATATTTTCATTATGATTCATAATAGTAGCAAAATTACAGTTATGAAGTAACAACGAAAATAATTTTATGGTTGGAGGTCACCACAACATGAAAAACTGTATTAAAGGGTCTCAGCATTAGGAAGGTTGAGAACCACTGCTTTAGATTGATAGCTTTCAAGGTCTGTAGATGAAAACTGGCCTTGGAGAAGTTCTTTGTATTTATGTCTGTTTTTGGAGGAACTTACCTTTATGTTTTGCAGGCATTGTACTCCCTATTTTGGAATATTGCTTGCTATATTTTCTCATTTAAATTGTTTCTTAGTGGTGGTTTGGTGGTTTCCTGGCCTGTTTTAAATGCTGTTGGATTACTTCATAGATGGCCTGAAAAACTGCCATGTAATACATATTAATAACCCATCAGTTACTGTGTAATCGATACAAATAAAGTTCAAGAGCAAACATAGCCAAAGGTAGGAACTGCAAATGTAAATCGGTAATATACTTTGAAGATTAATGGTGTACTTGCAACTCCTGAATTCTTTACTTCTGTTTCCAAGAGATTCATAGCACAATCTCAACAATTCAGAAATTAAATTCATTTTATTCCAGATTTGTTTGATGTTTTCAGTTGAGAAACATAGCACTTGCCTTACAGTAAACATGAAGGGTCCCATTCACCTAACTTGGATCAAAAGAATGGGTGCTTGCCCCTTTATTCTGTATAAATCATGAGCTGGAGTTTAATCATGTGTAAATAATATTTACTTATTGTTAACAAAGAACATTTCATAGAATCATAGGGTTGGAAATGACTTTGGGGTTCAAGGTCTAATCCAAGCCCCTGCCCAAGGTAGGAATCTTCATATAATTCTGGACAAAATCTCTAATTTTTGTTTGAATTATATTGATAATTCCAGAAAGTAGATTGTTTCATTGCTTAATAGCTCTCATGGTCAGGTAATTGCCCTTTATTTTGAATTGGATTTCCCTTAAGCTTCCATCATTAATTTTGGTCCTATAACTACTATGGAGAATAAATCCAAGTCTTCTTCCTTGTGAGACCCCTTCAAGTATTGGATGATTGCTATCATTTCCCCCCTAAGCACTTATTTTTTTAAGCTAAATAAACCCAATTCCCTTAACTTTTCTTCACAGGATTTAGCTTCCATGCTCCTTGCTTATCCTTATCACCCTTTTCCTGGAATATATGCATAATAATTCTCATTTAAAATCCGTAAGACTTCCAAGAACTTTGTTTTGAAAGTTCTGTATACCTCATCTTGGTTGATAACTAAAAAGTACATAATGGGTTAAAATAATCATAACATATTTGTGCTTTTTCTCTGAAGGCTATAAACGCTTTTAGGATATATTGTGAAAACTGTATTTTCTATTTCCCTTCAGTAGAGTTATTTGACATTCAAAGTCACAGTGAAAGGGGGCATGATATTTTCAGAAAGCATTTCAATGCCATCTTCTAAAAACAACTATTTTCTCTGGATAGACTTTAATAGCTTGCAAGCTTGACTAAGCAATTTCTAAAGTGGTTTCCAGCTCTTTCTTTTCCATGTTGTTATTTATACATAACAGTTTGTGAAAGCTGATCACAAAATCATAAACCTCAAGCCTTGCTCAGTTTGGGATTTTCAGCATTGGATTTACTTAAAGAAGTCCTATATTACTTCTTGAGGCAGTTTCGTATAGTTCTTGTTGGGAATTTTCTTTTAATTTTTAACAAAATATGCATTACTTCCAACCTTGTCTTTTGGAACAAAAGAGAAAAAAATCTGCTTCATCTTCTACATGAAGTATTAATTTTAGTTAATACTTAGGTTGATATTTAGTTGATATTTAGATAGAGGGCATTGGATTGAAAGACCATGATTAGAATCCTTTGTTATAACGCAATTGTATTGGCTGCCAGTTAACTATTGATCCAAGTTCAAGGTTTTTCAATGACATATGGTGCTGTAGGTGACCAAAGTATCTACCAAATTCATCTCACTATTATAGTTCAAATCTATTCTTACTGAGGTGATTAATAATAATATTGAATAGCACTGTGTTTTGATATAATTTAGATTAGAAAGAAGAAAAATGCGCTTTTTGTTGTTTTAGCTACACCATACACATACACCTTAGAAGAATCACAGAGAAGAATCGAGACTGTCTCTTATTAAATCAGGAATGGGGAATCTGTAAACCTCCAGATATTGTTGAATCATAGATCATAGCATCTATCATATAAGTATTACTATGATGCTCTTTGCAAATTTGCTTGCTAGCATCACATGACACTATTGATATATATTTTTTCTTTTTATTTCTCAGAACCTGGTAGTCACATGAACCTTCTATAGCTGAAGTTTGACTTTCCAGTTGCTATCACTATTTATCCCTGATTCAATAGTCCATATGCATTTATAAAAACTAATTCATCTTAAAAACATTTATGTCAATCAGTGATGAGTTTTGGTTATTTATAAATCTAAAAATCATATCCCATTGGATTTATATAGGTAAGGCTCTTTTCCTGAGAGATGTGTGATATCTGGATGTCTGAAAGGAATAACAGATGCTGTGATGTATAGCTGGTGTATGTCTGTTAAAGCTAAAACAATTAAGCAATTGACCTAAGAGGTTTCTCACCTGGATTCCTTCTAGGTCCCTATCGTTCCAGCCAACTTTCTGGAAAGATTGAAAAGGAAAACCCTCCCATGACCTTACTGGGTTTCTGAAGCTGTCCTACAGTTAAGCTGATTACTTTCAACTGAACTGTGGTACAGCAGGAAGCAGTACAAGAACAATTCTGCAGTGTCAACACTGAAGCTCTCGATTTTTAGCTCTGACCAGCCATAAGGCTGCTATTACTTTGTCTCTTGAAGGTGTTGCAATTATGAGCTTCCCTATGCTCAGTCTATATATTTGTAAATAAATATTAATATTTTACTTTGTGATAAAAATCTTCAGACCTTTTTCCAGAACAATTTACAAGTAATCCTGAATCTTCATCATCCTTGAAAAAGAGGCAATTGCAGTAATATTTCTTTAATATTTAAAGACTACTGGTCCTCTCCAAAACTTATCTTTATCTCCCTCCCACCCATATCTGTATTGATAGCAAAAGTTGGGATCAAACGCTCTACACTGTTATCTCCTAGCACACTAAATTTAGTAAAAAGCAATCTATATAATTTCAATTATAGGGTAAAAAGATATAACCATTTCCATAGTAACTAGATCCATTTTGGAGAAGTTGAACTTGATCAATTTTTAACAATTTCTGTGCTTGACCCCTGCCTCTCTTCCCTACACTGTAATTGCTCAAGATTTCCCTGGAGGGGGATAAAAATGACTAGTACTTTAAGAATCTCTACCCAAACATTTTCATAGAGACATTTTCAAAATAAGCATTGATTTATGCTAATGCCAAAAAAAAGGTAAATGGGACAAAGAGAGCTAAAATAACACTCAGAGACAGAAAGTTATGAAGTCATCTTCATTTGAAGTAACCCAGTCTGGGTTTGGAAATAAATTTGTTGCTGAACAGCTTTTAATGCAATGCAGAATGACTTGTTTTACATAACCATGCCCTAGGCCTTCTATACAATACTATATCAAAGTATCTGTAGTCCTGGAGGCTATGTATGTTCAAAGCAGAAGAGCCTGCATTTTGTGTAAATAAATATACACACATATTTTTCATGTTGTTCAAATAGCTAAGACATTTGAAATAAGAGCAAAAGTCACAAGTAACAGGTTTAAGCTGTCATTCAATAATACCTTTCTGTGTATTGTTCTTAAAAAAACCTCCTGCATTAATATTTCAAATGTAGCTTTATCCATGTTCATTTGCATGCCGAAGCAAGATTATAAATCCAGCTATGGTCACTAACCAATCTTAGCAGATTTCTAATTAAGTACTTGATTAAATGTTTTTTTTAAAAGAAAGTACAAGCATGGGACAACAATTGGTAATCCTTTCCAAAATTTCATTCTCATGTAGAGACCTACTGCTATACCACCAGAGGTGGGATTCACATAATTTACCTAGTGGTTCGCCCAGCACTGAAAATGTGAGTGTGCACACTTGCTTCGCTCACACACGCCCCTACTACGCATCCACACGGCCTTCTGCACGTGCACTTTTATTGCACATTTGGCTTGCACGCATGCACATGGTTGAAAACATGGATAAATGGGATGGCTTAGTGCCGGGTGGGTGGGCAGGTTGCTACCACTGGTTCTCCCAAACTGGTCCGAACCAGTTCTGTATACCACCATTCTATGCTCAGGCAATGGTTGGGCTCCTTCACTATATTATGCCGCAATGTGGTTCTGTGTGAGCTATTACAGATTCTAAACCAGAGTGGAGATAACATATCTGGATCTTGGGGAAATTGATCCATTTTTGGTTTATGCAAGAAGCCATAGTTAAATGTATCGTGGTTTAATGTGCTGTAGGAAGTCAAAACATACAGTACGTCCCAGATCCTGCAGTGTGAGAACATAGGTGAAAAAGATACTAGCTTGTTAAAAACCCAGAAGCCAATTTTTGAGAAGTTCCTTCACTGTAGCCAAGTTGAGAGTTAGGTTGCTGAGTATTGTTTTGAGCAATAACCCAGGAACAGAGGTGGGTTTCAGCAGGTTCTGACCAGTTCTGGAGAACCAGTAGAAGAAATTTTGAGTAGTTTGGAGAACAAGTAAATACCACCTCTGACTGGCCCTGCCCCCATCTATTCTCTGTCTCCCGAGTCCCAGCTGATCGGGAGGAAATGGGGATTTTGCAGAAATCTTCCCCTGGAGTGGGGTGGGAATGGAGATTTTACAGTATTCTTCCCATGCCACACCCAGCAAGCCATGCACATCAATTCTTGCCAAGCCCACCAAGCCACACCCACAGAACCGGTAGTAAAAATTTTTGAATCCCACCACTGCCCAGGAAGTTAAGTTAAGTTAATGGAAAAGAATATGTATAGCTCAGGGTTGACTTGTGAAGTCCTTGATGCTCTCTGAGCTTGATTATTTTCTTGCTAATGTTTTGTTAACAGATTAGATAATATTTTGGGCACCAAAGATGATTCCTAGATGTTTCCACCTCTAGATTTTCTATACAGGTAGTCCTCAACTTACAACAGTTCATTTAGTGACTGTTCAAACATAACAGCACTGAAAAAAGTGACTTATGACCATTTTTCACACAACCTTGCAGTATCCCCATGATCACATGATCAAAATTCAGATGCTTGGCAATTGGTTCAATATCCCAGAGTCATGTGATCAGCTTTTAGGACCATCTGACAAGCAAAGTTAATGGGGAATCCAGATTCACTTAACAACCATGTTAACAACTTGGCAAATCCAATGATTCATTTAACAACTGTTACAAGAAAGGTCATAAAATGGGGCAAACTCACTTAACAAATGTTTCAATTAGCAACCTAAATTTTGGGCTCAGTTGTTTTGATAATACGAGGACTATCTGTAAAAATGACAATATTGGTATACTTTCCCAGACAGTTTGAGTTTATAACTATTCAGGCTTCAGTCTGAGCAAAAATACATTCTTAAACTTTGTAATAGCTACTATGAGTGAAAATCTACATCTTTTGGTGATTTAAGAACATATTTATAACTTTGAAATTTATGAGAAATACATTCTTCCTTTGATGTGGGTCACCAGCCACACCTTGGTTCACTGGGAGAAGATAACAAAATCCAAGACAGAGAAGCATGTTATGACTGAGCGTGCAAGAAATGAGGCTCATTTTCTCATGGAAGGACATTGATGGCATTTGCTCTATGACTCTTGGTGACCTGCAAGCAAAAGCTATTAACATCAGCTTCAGAAAAAAAAAAGTCAATCAATCAATCTGAGTATTCATAGGATGCCCTTTGTACAAAGTACCTCTGGGTCACTTGCTAAAAATATTACCATCTAATGGGATCTGTTTAAAACAGGGTAGTCAGAGAGATTCAAAACAAAAACTTTAAAGCTAAATGCTGCAGAAAGATTACTGTCAATTATCTTATCAATCATTCAGTTTTATGGCCATACTGGTATAAGAGAAAGACTTAAATGTTCCTCCGGTTGAGAGAAAACTACTTTTCCATATCTTGCTCCCGTGCTTCTGGGGGAACATGGAGTTGCCCACCAAGAAAAGCAGGTCGGCTAAGATTGGCATCCTTTCTCCATATTATTCTTATTATATTTATTTTGTTGAGTACATATTAGATAATAAACGTAAGTATAAGCATGAATTGAATACATAAAATGAACACAATTAAAGGAAACATTAGGACAGGGACGGTAGGCACGCTGGTGCTCTTATGCACACCCCTTACATACCTCTTAGGAATGGGGTGAGGTCAAAAGTAGACGGTCTAAAGTTAAAGTTTTGGGGGTTTGGGGATGAAACCACAGAGTCTGGTAATGCATTCCAGGCATTAACAACTCTGTTACTGAAGCAATATTTTCTGCAATCAAGTTTGGAGCAGTTCACTTTAAGTTTGTATCTATTGTGTGCTCTTGTATTGTTGTGGTTGAAGCTGAAGTAGTCATTGACAGGTAGGACATTGTAGTAGATGATTTTATGAGCTACGCTTAGGTCATACCGAAGGCAGTGTAGTTCTAAATTTTCTAAACCCAGAATTTCAAGTCTAGTGGCATAAGGTATTTTGTTGTAAGCAGAGGCGTGAAGGACTCTTCTTGTGAAATATTTTTGGATGTGCTCAATTGTATTAATGTCCGATATGCAGTGTGGGTTCCAGACAGATGAGCTGTATTCAAGAATTGGCCTAGCAAATGTTTTGTATGCTCTGGTTAGTAGTGTAACATTACCGGAGAAGAAGCTATGCTTACAACCCTTAATGGCTTTTTTGACGATGTTGTTACAGTGGGCTTTGGCACTTAGATCATTTGATATGATAGATCCTTGACAGAGTGAGGGTCATCTACAAGGTCCTGTCCATTTAGCTTGTATTTTGTGTTCTGATTCTTTTTGCCAATGTGTAAGACAGAGCATTTGTTGGTTGAGATTTGGATTTGCCAATTTTTTTACCATTCCGACACAAAGTCAAGGTCTTTTTGAAGGGTAGCAGCATTGTTGATAGTGTTAAATAGTTTAACATCATTGAAGAGAACACAGTTACTTATAATATGATCACAAAGATATGTGATCACAAAAATATGATGGCCAGAGCTGCAAAACTGTCTTGTTTTCCAAGAGAAGAAGGGAGAGTGTCAACTCTGAAGTGAACCTGGCTGAAGCCATCTTGTGCTGCCTCATAGTTGCCATGAAGCCTGACAGACAGAAGGGAGGTGGAAGTAGATAGCCCAGCCAACAGTCAAAACAAAAAGTTTTCCTGTGGGAACCAAGATTATCTAATAACTGATGAAGGAGGAGAGGAGCCTACCAGCTATGTTCATTGGACAATGTGACTAGTGACCTGAGGGGGGCAGGGAGTTTTACTCTTTTAATTAAGTGAAAACTGTGGGAACCTTTAGAGTTGGTTTTCACTGGCTGTGCCAATATGATGTATCCAATAAACATGTTTTTTGAGGAATTTATCTGCCTTGGAGTTCTGCTTTCAATGGATGCAATACTCTGAACCCTTACAGAGAGAGCATAATTTATTGTGGATATTTTCTAGACAGCTAGAGTATCAACAATATGGCAGCAAAGAGTAGCAGAACATGAGTTATTTGGTGGCCTTCTAAAGGTCATCTGGGTTTTTACAACCAGACATAGTAGCCTTATTCTCATTTTGATTGTATTTATTTGTATGTTTATAAATAATTATGCTCTTCTTGTGCAGAGGGATTCTGAATAGGAAGGAAGGAAGGAAGGAAGGAAGGAAGGAAGGAAGGAAGGAAGGAAGGAAGCCACATACTTAGTTATGTAATAGGTAATAACTGAAGAATTACAAAAACATTCAAGAATATCCACAGAATTCAACTATGAAATTAAGTTTGCTCATAGTATGCCCATCACAATTGTTCTGTATCCCAAAGCCTATTGTTTTACATAGACATAGTATCTTTACTTTTGACTGCTCTGATGGGTTTCACCAATTTTAGTATTCATACAGTGTAAGGGTCACATTGTGTTTATTTGAATCTAGGAATTTTAATTGGATTGTGACTGGATGGATGGACAGACATATGTGGTGATGCCATTAATGTTAAGATACTGTAATTTTCTATCCTTTTCTGAATGGAAAGGGCTTTTAAAAATGAAAATAGCCTGTAACTTAACACATTTGATTGGGGACTGTTTTAATTGAAGAAATTTATTTAAAATGCAACTTTGAAAATAATTGTTTTGCTTCCAAATGTTACCATGATCATGGCAGATTCTTGGGCAGCAAAATAAGACTAGGGAAATTATCCACTCCTGCAACTGTAGATTTTAAGTGGATATTACTGAAAATTACATTAAGTGATTACAAAAACTTTTCAGTGGGAAGAACCTACTCAAACACTGCCTTTTTTCACAAACATAAAAGCAGTAAGATGGATGTTTTATTCTTTTCACCTGTGCATGCATAAATTAATTTATCCTGGTCTGTCTTAGAGCAGACAGGCTTTTCAAAACTCTTCACTGCTTATTTTATCAACAGTCACATCAAGTCTGAACCAAATGAAAGAATGTTTCAGTGATGGATGCTCAAAACCCTTTCTGTGCTCAGTCTAATCTTCATTCCTTTGTTTCTAACCTCTTAAACATTCTAATAAATAGAACAGAAACGTGGTTTTGCATTAGGGCAGGGCTTGCTCTGAAAAATATTTCAGAAGGTACTGTTTGAAATGTATGAGCACATGAGTACAACACTTTTTCATACAGCCAGAGCTTTTTTTCAGGTTTATCTCTGAGCCTGAAAATAGATGTAGCTGCTTCAATGGAGGAAAATATAGCACACATAGCTGAATACTTTTATATACAAAGATTTTTTTCACACTGCTGATTTAGTTGCTCAGCTATTAAACAGTAACAGTTTATTTATCCTTTCTCTTTTATTATGTATCTTGAATGTTCCTAGGCAACTGTAACATAAAATGTAGGTTCTTCCACCTTGCCATGTAAACATATGTTCTTATGGAAACTAATATGGGGATCCTTTTCTTATCAATATTACGGTAAAGTCCTTTGGATTTATGGTGTAATTAGTAACTGAATCTCAAATCCTTCCTATAATTTGTTGAATCATAGTATTTGCTAACATATATTCACATATGTATTAGAATCTGTCGTGACAAAGAAGTTCCTGTTAGATAAAGCTTGGTAGAGATCTCTGTGAAATGTAAATTGACTGCCTATTCTAGACTGGCCCACAATAAGTCTATTGTGTTGCATAGAATAAACTCTAAAATGTCCCAATTCCATCCAACAAGGTTGATAGCATAATAGGTATTCAGGATAGGGATATTTATGCTACATGTTACCTGATGGTTTAAAACCATCAGGGTTGGGTTTGTACAACAATTCAAACAATTCAGGCTTACCATGTATGAACCTGTAGAGAGAGTAACCTTGAGGGAGAAGAGTTGGCTTTGAAAGTCTATGTTTCTTAAACACCACCGGAAATATTCTGAGGACAATGGTACATTGATTTTATTGCTGAAGCACAATGCATTGCCATATAGCAAGAATTACATAAAAAAATGTTTCTTCAGTTTAAACATTCTACGTACACAGTTACCTCTACACAAATCATTGATTACTCTCACAATTAGCTTGTGTATACAGAAGCTGTAAGCACATACGCATTAGATTATGAACATTATTTTTGGTACAGAGTGACATTTGAGGTTTTGATGTCAGTGTATGATATTGGTATAGAAAATTCAGCAGCATACACCTCTAATACGCATACAGGGAGGGAAGTGGTTTCTCTCTAAAATGCAATACCACAGCACGCTTAGGCTTTATTTTTTCCTTCTTCAAATATGCGTAGCTAACATTAAGATGCAATTACAAGTGTAGACTCCCCTCTTTATATTGATTTATGTATTAATTAAATAACTTATTAGTGTTCAGTGTTTTTCATTTCAAGTTGTACAAGAATTCCATCTGCTGAATGCTGCTAAGATTATTTACTCAGCAAAACTCATTGTGATTAAAATGTTGCCATGACTTGGTGGCACTCAGGAAATGTGATAAGGGTATGAAAATGAGCAAAGCTCAAGGAAACAGTCCTGTGATATGATGAAGAACCATGATCAGTGCCAACGATCTGTGGCAGCCACCAGAAGACAGGGACAAGAACTGATGCTAAGTAACAAGATGATTCTAGCTTGCTCCTGAAGTCAGCAGGTTGGTTTACAGGACATAGATATGTGACTTTTCTTAGTTATCTACCAACAACTTAAAATCACTTTCTGGTTTCCAGCATCTTCCGATCTACCTATCCTACCTATTCCTTCCTATTTATCGAAGGCCTCAAGGACAGGTTTTGGAACCCCGAGAGGTGGCATGCTTCAAAGAGGGGCCTGGGGGGCTTTTTAATTAGAATTTTAAACCAAATTTTAAGGGGACCTGGGAGGCTGGTGGCAGGGAATGAGCCGGGGGTGGCTCCTACGATTCAACAACCTAACCCGTCTGACGGTTGTGGGTGGAGTGGGGAGTGGGGGGGGGAAGAAGAGGCTCAGTGGAGAGAGGGTCTTCCAATCCTTGTGATAGTTGGGAGAGGCAGAAGAAGTGGGAGCAGAGGGTATGGAGGGCGCCCTCGCTGTATTCAAGCGGTGGTGCGATCCTGCCCTCAAGGCTCCCCCTGCTCCCCCGGGGGTGCGGGAGTGCGGAGCTCTGGACTCTGGCTGGTGTACATGAATGCCAGGTCCGTGATGAATAAGGCCCTCCTCATGCGAGATCTTATCGACAAGGAGGGCACAGACCTGGCTTGCATCACGGAGACCTGGCTAGGGCCAGAGGGAGGAGTTCCTCTCTCCGATTTATGTCCCCCAGGCTTCCGTGTGCTACACCAGCTGCGACTCCAGGGAAGGGAAGGGGGGGGTGGCAGTAGTTATCAGAGAGAGTCTCAGTCCCAGGGAGGTCACTGTTCCTCAGATAGGCAGGTGTGAATCGCTCCTTTTGAAGTGGGACCCTGGAGTTCAGTCGGGTCTGTTTGTTACGTACCTGTCTCCCAGCTGCGTAGCCTCAGCCCTGCCTGCACTGCAAGATGTCTTGGCCAAATTGGCGGTTGAACTCCCCAGCCTCATGGTTGTGGGAGATTTCAACTTGTCTGGGAGACATCTGAGCTAGTCTGGGAGTTCATGACCTCCATGATGGCCGTGGACCTGACTCAGGGCCTAACTCATAAAGGAGGACACACACTCAACTGGATTTTTCTCTCTGGACAGTGGATAAATGATCGGGGTAGGGAGGAACTATCCATCTATCCCCTGTCATGGATTGATCATTCCCTCCTCAGACTGGACTTTCTCTCCTCCAGACCCCACTGCTGAGAGGTGGAACCAGTGAGATTGTGGACCCTGATGGACCCTGAAAGGTTCCTGATAGAGCTTAGGACATTTCCCACCTCCCTAACCCACCATTCGCCTGAGGCCCGGGTGGTGGCCTGGGAACCTGGTGGCCTGGGCTGCAGCAGGGGCCTTGGACTGAATTGTGCCTTTGTGGCCTCTAACCCAACACAGATCCCGGGTGGCTCCATCTTTTTCCATGGAGCTTAGGGAAATGAAGCATCGGAAAAGACACCTGGAGGGCTGTTGGAGATCCTCCCAGTCTGAATCTGACCAAACACAGTTAAGAACCTATATTAGGTCTTATCTTGTGGTGATGGAAGCGGCAAAACATCATTATTTCACTGCTCTCATTGCATCTGCAGAAAACCGCCCAGCGGCCCTGTTTAGAGTGATCCGCTCTCTTCTTAATCAGGGAGCGAGGGAGGACCCCTTGCAGGGCAGAGCTGAGGACTTTGTACAGTTTCTGCAAGATAAAATTGCTCAGATTCAGACTAAGTTGGACTCTGGCTGGGCAGAGTCTACCAAGGAGACAAGGATGTGTCTTGAAGGTAATATCTGGGTTGAGTTTGAGCCTGTTTCGGTGGATGAAGTGGACAGGATTTTTTTTTTAAAAAAATTCCATTTATACCCCGCCCTTCTCCGGAGACTCAGGGCGGCTTACAACTTTTTTGAGCAC
>JANHFM010002097.1:117543-127742 GCA_032468115.1 Grayia smithii
GGGGAATTCTGGGAGTTGAAGTCCACACATCTTCCAGTGGCCAAGGTTGAGAAACACTGCTCTAGACAAAATTATACATTAACAAAAGCTTAAAGATAAGTTAGTTTATAAATAGCAAGTTCATAAATGAAGGAGAAAATATATGTCTTATAGTTGGGTAGTTTTATGGCTCTACTTCTGGAAAAGCTGAAAGTCTTGAACAATAGTGGAGGCAGTTTTATTTTTTTTGGTTTGTTATGAAGTTCTAGTTTGTAGAACCAGGACAGATATTGATTATGAATCGCTCAGAGTGATCGATAATTACTTTCAGGTAGTGTTTAAAAAATACGGAGGAACTCTGCGCTGTACCATGTCCCTTACCCTCCAGTCTTTCAGTGTTGATGGGACAAGTTTATAGAGATGACAGTCAAATGAATTTAATTACACCTTTCCATGGGAATTTTCTAATGAGATGAAAAATGGAATGTGGCTCATTCGAATTCAAATGTTTTCAGATTTTCCAGTCAACACATGGAAGTCGGGATGAAGGACAGCATGCATTTCTGTTCTCACTCATTTTTTTCTGACTGCCTAAGAATAGCTATTGTCATCTCAGTTTGGGGAAATATTATACAAACATTGTATAAATGTACAAACGCTTGACACTTGTTCTGTTTGTTTTCTTTATAGGCAAGGAGACAGTCTTTCATCCATTGAATATGCAGTGAAATACAACCCAATGTATGAAAGTGATACCACTGGTTATAGCCACTATTATCGGAGATGTCCACAGCTAACTTCATATAGCTCCACAAGCAATGAGACATCCACTGAATATAGCAGTGATGAGATCAAACATATTTATGATAACAGAGAATTAAGTAAGGAGGTATGTAACTAGTTATAAACTTATATTTGTTTCATTTTTCACTTTGTGCATCCCAAGGATTTTGTTCTGACCTAGGCTTCCCAAGAGCATGAAGCAGACTCCTTGTCCCGACAAAAAAACCTTTTTATTAAGTTATTGTGAATTCTTCTCATTCACATCTAGCAAAGTCTTTCAAGGGTGAATTTACAGTCACAGGCCTTATCTGGCTTGGAGAGCTGCCAGGCCAATATGTTCAAAACTTGGCAAGGAGTCACAAACCAATTAAGCGAACTAATTGTCTCCTGCAAACTCCACTCCCCTTTCACTCCTCTTTTATTCCCTCTGGGAGGGGCCATTCATCATCCACTTGTGGTGTTACTCCCAAGTTGACCCTTGTTCTTTAGCTGTTCCCTTTGACTGGCAATCTGCGCATGCACACACTGGGAACAGGTTCCAGCTGTTCGGCTGCCTCACTGATGTTTGCCTCCGAAGGCAGCTGATAACTGGCATACGGCCCTGGACCCCTCTCTGCCTCTGATGCAGAGGCCTCATCAGAGCCTTCCCCAGTCTCCAGGACTTACCCATGTTCCTCTCCAACCTCCTCACTGTCTGAATCTACTTCCACCTCTGCTGGCCACTGGCAGGCCATAACAGTTTAATAAACTGAATACACATTTTCAGATCAAAATATGGGATTCAAATTTGATGAAACAATTTAAAAAG
Organism: Grayia smithii; assembly: GCA_032468115.1. Lineage (NCBI taxonomy): Eukaryota > Metazoa > Chordata > Lepidosauria > Squamata > Grayiidae > Grayia > Grayia smithii. Next base: position 119,114 of record JANHFM010002097.1, read on the forward strand.
GACATCATATAACATTTTCTATTTTGTGATTTTACATTGAACTAGGTACAGAACACTCTTACTATGAACCATAGGACTTTATTTAGGATGATTGTACAGTTGCTATGATTTTTTCCCCTACTTTTACAGGAAATTCAGGACAGAATAAGGATTCTAGAACTTTATGCCAAGGATCATCAGTTTGCAGACTTTGTAAAACGACATCAAATGTGACTTAGGTATTTTCCCCCCCATAATTTCTTTATTTGAACCTGCTTATTGTGCAGCATGATTGACTCAGAAGAAAGCATGTAAAAATGTAATTTTATTTCTTTACATAGTGAAATGAGTATCATTCTACTTGAAGTTTGTTGGCTACTTTATTAACAGCTAAAACCTATTATATTGTACATACTCTCTGTTGGTCTCCTGCATGGGTGTCAAACTCCCGGCATCACATTACCATCACCTGATGTTTCCTAATGTTTTCCCCATTTGCAGAGCTGGGGTGGGTGTGGCCTGCATGTGACGCATCTAGCCCATGGGCTGCCAGTTTGACACCTCTGGTCTTCTGCATGTATTGATGTTGAATTTCACTGTGGCCTTTAATGGTTTAAATTTATATTAGGCTTTTGGGTTTTGTTTCATTTAGTTTCTATGTTACCTAAAGAAGTAAATTTAGGAAAGAGCAGAAAAAGCATTTAGGAAAGAGCAGAAAAATAGCAAGTTATATAAAATTAATAATAACAATTGAATAAAGACAAACTACCATTTTTAAATAAATGAAAGCCAAGTGTCTTGTATCTAAATATGATGCAGCCACTTCTTCTCTGCTCCAGGGCTAATTTATGATTCTGGAGGTGCTTCATCTCTCCAGTGCTTTGATTGTAGAGTTCAGTGTTTTATTGCTCTTGATTGTACTTGTTAAAAGTAAAAAAGAAATATTCAGTACTTAATATGTGACCAAATCACCTGCATTTAATTGTTTTCATTCAATTGTTATTCTGTTTTGCTTAAACCCTTTACACTTTAGAATGCTTTACATTTTATAGAATGCAATAGAATGCATTCTATTAAGGCCAACAGAAGGAATGGCATAAAAATGGTTGTTCATATATCTGTTATGATATCATAATCATAAGGCCATGGCATAATGAGATGCAGTTCAAGTATTCTTGAGAAGAAACAGGAGGCTTGGGATTTATAGATATCCATTCCTTCTCTAGTGTACTAGTTCTACCAGAAAATAATGATCAAGGACATTTTACAAAAAATACTCAGAATTACTTGAAAAGTAAAATACTTCAAAAGTACTTCAAAATCACTTGAATTTTGAAAGACAATTCAAATGGATATAGATGATGCAGGGACATTTAAGTCTATTATACAGTAGAACCTCTGGTCACGACCATAATTCATTCCATAACTTTGGTCACAACCTGATTTGGTCATGACCGGAACCTAATTTCTCCATTGGATTGTATATAAATACAATCAATCCATTCCAGACCCCTGCAAACTGCATATAAATATTGCTTTTTAAAGATTTTTAAGCACAATATTAGTTAATTATGCCATAGAACTCACAGTGTACTGTAATAGTAAAATGTAAAATCGTTTAATAACACTGAGAAAATCTACTTTTCTTGCCCTGCATATGCAGCGGAGAACAGAGCTGGAAAGCAGGCAAGGGGTGACGAAGTGCCTGAGGTGCACATTTGCGCGCACCGAGATTTGTGCTTCAACAAGGGGGGCGGGGGGGAGAGAAGAAGAAGAGGGGTTAAAAAGCTGCTTCTGTATATTTCAGATTTCTTGCCTCTGCGTAGCGTTCTTGGGCTGCTTCTTTCCGCCCAGATGACAGATTATTTTGTCCTTTTTTGCGGCAGCGGTTTAAATTCGTCCTGCCCTCCCCTCTGTAGAGAGAAGGACATTACTTCTCCTGACTGTTGTCTTAGGGTGATGAGGGCCGTACTAACGGAAGGACAGTCGTGCTGCTGGTGGAGAGGATGCTATGATTTTAGAAGACGAATACGGAAGAATTATTCCCCCCCTCCTTTTTTTTTTTTTTTGAAACATGCCTCCTTAAATAGGGTTAAAAATCATTTTTGGAGTAGTCCTTTGGAGGAGATGTAGACAATTGCCCTTTTTGTTTGATCCTGGGCAAGCTTACTCTGCACTTCCACTCTTATGACTTAAATGGGAATTGGTTACCCATAAGTATTAAGTTTTCAAGTTTCAGAGACTGGGAAGGTGATGCAGTAACCTTTAAAAAAAATCGATGACATTTTTGACCCCTTTCAAATTAGACTGAGCCAGGTGCCAATGTAATTGGTCACTCAGTAGGTGCTCTAAAGCTAATATAAGATATGAACTTTCAAGGTAATAGGAAGGTTTAGGTTTTTTTTCTATTAAGAGAAATATTTTCAAGCTATGTAATCATGTGTTCAGCAGTAACCAGAAGAGTTTGGGTACCTTGAGGCTTGGATGTTCCAGAGCTGTCATTAAATGATTGCATTAGCATCTGACGAAACAACAGTTCCAAAATAGCAGTTCCACTCATAAGAGATACATGACACCTTCCCATTTATTTATTTTTTAAAAAATCCTCTTTCATTTCAGTGATTGTTTTCATTGATAGACAATGTATTGATGCATCCTCTGTTCTTCCTTGGCAATTTTGAAAATGTCTCCTTAAAGAAAAGTTGCAACATTTTCTTCCATGCTCAGATTTCTTTTTCCTGCTTTCTTGAGATGTGGTCTTCATGTTAATAGCTTTTGACTCTTTCATTTATGGCTTATGTAGAAGAAAGTCTGGGGTCTTTTGTGTAACCTTTCCTTCCTTTTAGAGCAGGGATAGCAATGCTTCCGTGTAGGAGTTGTCTGCTACCTGCTCACAGATATTGTGGTAGGTTGTCTACTAAAGTAAGACGTCTTTGGTTAATTTATTTGCCAAACATCTATTCTTTGCATTTTAACATAGCTGTGTAGATTATCCAATTAAAATAACATGATAAATTCAAAACAAAGTTTGATTTTTCATTTTTTTTCTAATGAAAGAAAGCAAGAAGCTATCGTGGCTGGGTTCTTTTCAAGCAAAAAATGTATTCTGTAACTCCATTGGTGTCTGGTACTTACTATTTACTCTCAGACATAAGGTTTAACTGTGAGATAAAGGGGATATTCTGTAGCAAATGCCACCCTTGTGCCTACATGAACATAGTATAAACTCCTAATTTGCAAGGATTTCTACTCAGTCACTTCTGCAGTTCCATAGAGGTTGGGCTGAAGGATTTTCTGATTCCTTTACACTCTTGCTTCTAAATTAGCTAAACAGTAAATACATCTTTAGTTTTTTAATCTTTCTTTGCTAATTGATTGCAACTGCTAATGGTTTTTTTTCTTTTCTTTTACCAATTTAAAACAGCTTTTGGAATGATCAGTGTTAAGGGAGATTTCCACACAAGTCTAAGAATGAAAGCTTGTCCATCACAGATAACTTACCTTTTCTCCTTTTCTTTTGTTTTTAACAGAGAGAGCTTGAGTTCCTTTGACTTCCCATTCTCAGCCTCCTCATGCCTCCTTCTCCACTAGACGACAGAGTTGTAGTGGCACTCTCCAGGCCTGTAAGACCTCAGGATCTCAATCTTTGCTTAGATTCCAGCTACCTTGAATCTGCTTCCTCTACCAGTGAAAACCCTGTGAGTCTCCTCAGCACGGCTGTTGTGTCCATCAAGGCTGCTAATCTGACGTATATGCCCTCATCCAACGGCTCTGCCCGCTCCTTGAGTTGTGGATGCAGCAGTGCCAGTTGCTGCACTGTGGCAACATACGACAAGGACAATCAGGCCCAAACCCAAGCCAGCACCAGCAGCATCTCTGCCAGCATAGGAACCTTGACGACTTGCTCAGCAAACCAAATGGTCAACAACAATGAGAACTCTAGCTCTTTGAGTCCATCCGGTGGTGTGGGGAGTCCAGTCTCAGGTCCAACAAAGCAACTGGCAAGCATCAAAATCATCCATCCCAATGACCTGGCAAAAAAGATGACCAAATGCAACAAAAGCCACCAAGGCCCAATCATCATTGATTGTCGACCTTTCATGGAGTACAACAAAAGCCACATCCAAGGGGCTGTTCACATCAATTGCTCTGATAAGATTAGTAGGAGAAGGCTTCAGCAAGGCAAGATCACTGTCTTGGACTTGATCTCTTGCAGAGAAGGCAAGGACTCCTTTAAAAGAATCTTTTCCAAAGAAATAGTTGTTTATGATGAAAATACTAATGAGCCAAGCAGAGTAATGCCTTTGCAGCCATTGCACATAGTGCTGGAGTCTCTCAAGAGGGAAGGCAAGGAACCACTGGTTCTCAAAGGTATGTATAACTGCTAATCTGCTTTTTTCTCCTCTGGATTCAGTTCAAGATCTGAGCCAAGTTAAATATGACTGGGTTACCCATTCCTACACACACATACTGTTCTTTACTTTCTTTTAAAGAAGAGTGATGTTTAAAAGAGATCACACCAATCCAGAAACCTTCTAGAGTTTCTGTGTTTCATGGGAGGGGAAAATACAAACCATATAAAATTATTATAGTTTTCTGTGGTAGTGTTAATAGAAAGGACCCCGAGCAGGATTCCATCTAAAGATATTAAAGTACAGCTTTTTCATCATTTCTGGAGCTCCTTGTTGCTGGGAAGAGGAACTGTTGCACATGGCAAGGTCAAAGGAGGAAGTTCAGGCCACTCATACTTCCTTTTGGGGTAATTTTTCCTCCTGGCTTCTGAAGGACTCATAGCTTGGTTAGTAGTCTAAAAGAATTTATTTTTTAACACACTAACGTACTTTATTAAACCGGGGATTTAATGGCCTGGCATTCAAAATAGATATAAAGATACATACTATAAGCTCCCTTACAGTTTAGTGATGTATACATGTCTCAAAATGATTTGAAATAAATACTTCAGACCTGAAATAACTGCAGTTCATCTCTGCTCTTCATTAAAGTAGCTCAACTTTTTTCAGACTTCTGTGAAACCTGAAAAACAACAAAAATACTGCTACTTTAAGAGTTGCATTAATCAATTGGTTTTTTTAAATACTGGTACTTTTTTCTCAGATTTGGGCAGAAGTCTGAAAAAAGAGCTATTTTAATAAATAGATGTTGCACTTATTTGAGGTCTGTGTGCAGTGCACTATGTGTGTTTGTACACATTCATATACATATTCAGGCTTGTTATTAACTCAGTTATGTAATAGAAAATATCTGCTGATTAGTTACTTCCATGCTTATTAACTAAAAGCATAATTAAAAAATATTTGTTCTATTGCTTGTTTTTATAACATTTTATGGTAGCATAATACAAATGCTAAGACCTCCAATGTAAAATATTGGAGTATTTTACTTTATCATCATTATGTCCTTTTTGTCATGAGCAATCAGAGTAGTTTCTAGACAAAAATAAAGCTACAAAAATATAAATCCATCCCAAACAAAAAATTTAAAATTGTGTGGTATCTGATTGTTTCAGTAATTTATTCACAATATTTATAACTCGCAACATGATAGAAGAGAAGTGTTCTTAAGAAAATCTTTGCAAAATTTACACATCATTCATATTTTGAAATCTGATTTGAAGAAGCTGGACTTAGGAGTAATAAAGATTTCAAAAGTCTGTCTTTTAGGCTCCCATTTTAAGTGATTATATGGGCAGGAGGGCATATAGAACCGTGATGGCAAACCTATGGCACACGTGCTGGAAGCTCTTCTGAGTTTGGTTGCGCCGGCCAGCTGTTCTTCACACGTGCAGGAGCCTCAGAAACTGGAAGACCACGTACGCCGGAAACTGGAAGATCATCTTCTCTGTGCGTGCATGCATGCACACCGGACAGCTGCTCTTTCGGTTTCCGGCACGCATGCGCACATGTGCACTCCCATTTTGTCACTTGGTGCCAAAAAGGTTTGCCAACACTGACAGAGAATCTTCCAAGCACATAGAAAGCAATGGTAGGAAATGGTGAATTACCTCTTATAGGTAGGTAGATAGACTAGATAGATTAGATAGATATAAGGCAGCTGTGCAACTTTGAAATCAAACTGCAGTTTATTACAATATTGTCATGGTTTATTGCAAATGTATTGACTTGGAAAAGATACTACTTTTAATGAGGCAAGTTCTTTCACAGGTTGCTTTCACTACATCAGTTATAGTGAAGTCACTCTAAAATTAATGGGATTTATAATCCCCAAACAAATGACTATCAGAATTGTAAAATTCAGCATTTTTAATGAAACGAATAGCAGTTTCAAATAAATTAAGCAGCTTTGAAGCAGGAGATTAAAGTATAAGTTGCCTTTTGCATTATGAAGCATCTTCCAAAGGTCAAAAGAAAGAAAGAGAACAAATTATGTTGTTTGTTAATATAAAAAAGAGAAGTAATTGTTAACTAAAGTTTCATAATTCACTAATGAGGAATGGCATGCTCTAAGTATGCACGGTTTTTAGTCAAAAGTTCTATTTTGGAATATTTTCAAGAGAATGCAAATTCTATGGGAATTTTATTTCCTTGAGAATCTGTGTTGACAGAGGGTAATTTGAATTATTCTCCTGGAAGGTTAGAGAAAGGTTTGATGGTGATGAATTATCTTTTTCAGAATTTGAGTAAACCAGACTTCTTCAGTTACAGTTGCATATCTCATCTACTAATAAGTCCCACTGAATGGATGGAAAATGATTTGTAAAGAGATATTTTGGGTTATACTGTTATTTTGTGCTCTAATGATATCAACTGAACCTACCATAACTAGGTTCAGTTTCTCTGCCTCTGACCTCAAGATTTTCAATACTGTCTGCCAGAGTTCTGATAAGGCAGACATCTTCTAACAAATATTGTTTTGGGGATCTTATATAGCAAAACAGTTGTATTCCAAAGACAATTTTTTTTAGTCACCACAAGTAAAATCCAATTCTGCTAATAGATCTTGTGGATTTCTCCTGAGTTTACTACCAGTATATGGAAAACTACACAGCAGCACAATTTATGCAGGAATATTGATTCTTTCACCATTTTTAATTGTGTGACTCTACCAATAAGGACAGCTTATTGGTCCTATGCATTTCATTATCCTATAATTATTATTATTATTATTTATTGTATTTATATGCCGCCCTTTTCCCGCAGGACTCGGGGCGGCTCACAGTATAAAACACATGACAATCAATGTCAATATACAATTCTAATAAATACAATATAAATATGTTTAAAAGCAATAAAAATTTAAAATTTAAAATAAATTAAATTAATAAATTAAATAAATTAAAACACTATAGAAATCCGATCCCATCAGCCAAGTCTTCAGGTCACGCCGGAAGGAGGAATTAAGGAAGTGAATGGTTTTCCTTTCATTTTTTGCCCCTTCAGAACTGATTCCATGAGGAGGCCTTTAAGAAAGCACCTTGTTGACTTAGCCCTGCGCACCTGGGCCAGTGGAAGATTATGCTTGTGCCTTTGTAAATAGAGCAACCCTTTGTAAAAATTCATACAGTTGTGGTATCTTTGGGAACCATGGCTGTGATTTAACGAACAGTTGTATTCTAAGATTTCCACTGGTGTCAATGAATATCATTTTGTAGATGAAATGTAAAGAAAACACCTAAATATACTATGTGGTATATAATATGTGGTTCTGTGTTTTGATGCCAAAGATTACTCTATTTCTAAGTGTGCTTAGGACCTTTACAATAATATCTGTACCTAGGATTTTTTTTTTCAGTTTAGGAAGAGAGCTCAAATTATTTTTTAGACAAAAAACTAAACAACACCACCTGCCCCCAATCATTCCTGCTAAACTTCAGGAATTTTTAATAGGAAAATTGAATTTGATGTTAGCAAACATCAAATTCAATTTTCTGTTATAAACCTGCAGAAATCTACAAGCAGATCTCACTCTGTTTTCCCCTCTTCCTTGTCTATAGGAATTATTTGCTAGCCTGACTTATAGATTCACACTGGGATTAACTCCCTTGTCTCCATTGGAAGGAAGCTAGCTAGTCTTTGACAAGTCTTCAAACATTAATTCATCTTAAAATAGCTACAGCAAGGATTGTATTTTCTCTTAAATTGGTAATTTTTTATACAAGCTTTAGAGTATAGATTGGAAAAAGATTATCGGGTATTGCAGAATAGTCAAGATGGCCACAACTACTAGATGGTAGCCATCTCTCTATGAGCAAAGGACTTCAAAGTCCTTCATTAGGGGTCCTTAAACTATGGCCCGGGGGCAGATATGGCCTGCCAAAGCCATTAATTTCACCTGCGCAGGACCATGAGGCTGTCCCACCCACATCACCCCATCTACCCACCAGCCTGCCCGCCTTCTGGCAGCCGAGGCCAAAAACAGGACATGTGGAGGCCTCAGGAGGCCAAAAATGAGCCCATTTTGAGTGGCAGAGTGGTACTGGAGTGGTACTGTTACACTCCCCAGCTTCCAGAGAGAGAGAGAGAGAGGGAGTGAGTGAGTGAGTGAGTGAGAGACAACACAGAGGGGGAGGGAGGAGGGAGGGAGGGAGACAGACACACACACAAACAGAAGTCCCTCAGCTGCCCCCAAGGCAGTCATATCCCTTCACTAACCTGCTTTCCACCCCCCGGAG
>JANHFM010002097.1:128037-140027 GCA_032468115.1 Grayia smithii
CTGCCCCCAAGGCAGTCATATCCCTTCACTAACCTGCTTTCCACCCCCAGGAGCATAACAAATTAAGTTTAATTTGTGTGTATTGTTTAATGGACTACTAAATTGGCCACACCCAACCAGTCACATGACCACCTAGTCCCACCCATCCAGCCAGTCTGCCCCCCCAACAATCTGAGGGACCGTGAATTGGCCCCAGTGGTGGGTTGCTCCCAGTTCAGTCCGGTTTTTGTGAACTGGTAGTAAAAGCGCCGGGAGACTCTGCCCACTGACCTGGACATTATCATAGCTGATCTGCGCATGCGCAGAAGCTTCTGCGCATGCGCAGAAAGGCACGTGCTCCCGCTGCGAATCGGTAGTAAAGGTAAGTGGAACCCATCCCTGATTGGCCCCCTGTTTAAAAAGTTTGGGACCCCTGCTCTAGATGCTCCTGGAATGGTGAGAAAGGAAAAACACCAATACTTTGATGCTGTGTATCTGAGGGCAGCATGTCCACAGTCACTTCTCCTCAACCTGATGCCTTCCAGACATGCCATAGATCTCAAACATACTAAGGATTTTGGAGACTGGAATGAAAAGCAGTCAGAAAACATTAGAATGGGGAAGCCTGATCTGTAGAGAGAGATTGTAATCAAGAGAAAGGCACTTGGTGTTATTCTAGAGTTAATTTGGGGGATCTGCTTCAGGGACCAAAGATTAAGGAATGTTAACATTGGTTCTTGTATTTACATACTTTTTAAACCATTTCCACTTTGAAAAAAAGGAATGTAGAAAACAGAATATGGAAATGGAATATAGGAAAAAAAGGAACATGAAAAACAGTAATTACTCCCTAATCAGCAAATGGAGCTTATGGGTTCATAATTGCAAGTCATAATTATTAAAAACCTCATTAAATATAGTAAACTTTAAATTATTTTTATATGGAGCATAAAAATCTTACTGCTGATCTGCTTTTTTAATTGACAAATAATTATGACAGTCCCAATTTTGGTAATTTGTAAAAACCTCCTATGATTCAAGATCAAATCTTGGTGGTTTCATGGGTCTATATTTGCAGTTTTATTGGCAATAGTAAACAAGTGGTTTATTGTTGCCTTCTGGGAAGTTATTCAACTTTTCAGTCAATCCCATAGTTCTGGTATTCCATGGTAGTGTCCTATCTAGGTTATAATCCCAAACTTTCTTAGCTTCTGATTATTCCATTTCAGGATATGGTTTCTTATTCTTGAATAATTTTGAAAGCCATGAATAGTAAAAGGAAATTATAATACTTTTAAACACATAATGTTCCATATATTCCATATATAGTCCTGAGCTTTAGAAGACTGAAGTTGAGTTCACTGTGATTTCTTAGTGAGTCTGACAGAGAACCAGGAGTCAAAATCTTTAGAAGTAAGGACTTATAGAAAAGCTAAAACATTGAAGCTTCCTAACCCCTGATTTGAGGTAAAAGCATTGTCACATCATATCCCAGCAAAACACTGCTACGTCTATATTCTGAAACTGGAAATCTAAAATTAGCAAAAACATAAATCTAAAGATGCTTTAGAAAAGAGAGATTATTTCCCCCTCCTCTTTTCCTAGTTGCTGGTTGAATCCTTTTTGAAATTTAATGATGGCAGAAAAAATACAAGCAGGAAAAAGAATGTTCCTGATTTCTCTGTATGATGTTGTTCTTTAAAAAAAGAATAAAATAAAATCACAATTTGAAAAAATAGCAAGAGAAGGCCTTGTTTGGAGGTAGGATTTGGGATGCATATTATCACAAGGCTCTGCTTCAGCCTCTGTGCTTGCAGTGTGGTTGGAGAGGTGTTTGTTATTCAATTTCACTTGTCAGATGGAATTTTTTCCATCATGCTTCAGTAGCTCTTAATGCCCTGCGTGTGATGCCATTTTTGTTTTTAGATATTGAACTAAAACTGAAGTTGGGCTATGGAGCTGCTCTGCTTTTTATGTTGAGTGAGGCTCTGTCTTGACTGCAATCCAGTCATAATTTATGGCTGGCCCATCTGATCTTCCTGGTTTATGTTTGTAAACATTGGTTGCTAACTGCCCCGTCCAAGTTTGTCTCCACTCCCTCCCTCCTTGCCTAGCACCATGTTCTCCATGTTTGGTGCTGCCTGTCATGCAGACTGCGCTGTTGCCATTTCAGTGGTTCAGTGTCACACAGAGGAGAAACTGATCAGAGAGACTCTACTGGCCTCCCCCCTGTCTCCCCCCACCTCTCCTTATTAAGTTACAGGCTTAATTTACAGCTCTGCCTGGTGACCTCGATCAAGTATATTTTCACTCTTCTAGACGTCTGGTGCATTTTGTGGAATTTTTTTTGTTTAAGTATAAAGAAATGCTGGAGCTCTATAGAAGGCCAGAACATTATTAGTAATATTAAAAGTTTACCTACTGGAATGTACAGATAAAAACTCTTGTTTAATAATCTGAGCAGCAGTCCTGTCCTATCTTTACTATATGAATTTTAGATGTTCATATTTTGTCTCTCCTATTTCTCTTAGCACAGTGTTTCTGTAGTATATAAACCTATGGTACTATACAGACAGAATGCTGGGTGACATAAACTGACTGTCTCCAACTTGAGGAGCTCCAGATGTGTTAGATCTTCCAAAATTGTAGGGTTTGTGACAGGGGTGGGTTCTACTTACCTTTACTACCGGTTTGCAATGGGAGCGCACACACACTTCTGCGCATGCGGAGATCATCCATGATGACGTCCGGGTGGGTGAGCGGAGCCTCCCGCCACTTTTACTACCAATTTGCAAGAACCGGACAGAACCTGGAGCAACCCACCACTGATTTGTGACCATTTTTTTCACCATTTGGAGCTTGGTAACTGTTCTATTGCTATGCAACTCTGCTGAATAACTCATAGTCCCTTCATAAAGCAGAAGCAATCTGTCTTGATTATTAACTTACCTGTACATTGACAAATGACCTAGACAGATGATTGGAATACAGATTAATGTTTTCCATATGCTATGTTGGCTATGAATTATGGATTGGGGGTTCAACACATTGGGTTGATTGTGGCTAACTAATAATTACAGATGTTCTTATATTGTACTAAATTGATCCCTTCAAAATGATATGTGCAAATGAACCAATGGTATGATGTAGTAGTAAGAACCTTTGACTAGGAACTTAATTTCCAGATCCAGCCATGAAAGCTCAATGGGTTAGCTACTGGCTCTGTTTCCACATGTTTGTTTGAATCAACGAGGGACAGTGTGAATATAAAAAGGGAAGAATTAATCCTGGCTTAAATTTAACCCTTTTTAAACTTAGTCATGGACACTTACATTAATTCAGTGTTATATTGATTAAATGTTATATTGAAGAATACCTACACATGAAGATATGTGACCCATTTTGGCTTTAGTTGATTTGCAGAACAACTGGTTTCAAGTCCTGGCAAAGAAGAATGCATGTCCCAAAGAAAGGCTTCAACACACAAGCCAAGGACTCAGTGTTGAAGCCTTTGTATGGGACATGACGTTTAGGACTTCCTATAAAAGATAATAACTGATTGGTTCTTCCCCAGATGGTACTTTATCTTTTATAGGAAGTTTTAAGCGTACCATTGATGTGTCCTTATTAGTGGACAGATGGATTGGATAGTGTTGTGTTCACTATCAATTTAGTCTAATCTACTTTATGGAATGTTATTCTAATAAATTTAGAGAAAATAATACTTAAGGATATGGCCCTGGAGGGCAGATGTAATCCAAACCCAGTAAATAAATATAATAGTGGTTCCAATCATTGGTACTGATAATTCAAATGTATTGTTTACATACTACATCCCATCCATTAACAGTTAACAAAGAAATGTTTAACATCAGTACATATCTCTGTTTGAGATTTGACTGATTAGTAATTAACACAAGCCTACATAGCAACAGAAAAAATATGATAATTGAGAATATTCCAATTAACTAGCTGTAATTTTGGTTTGATTTCATGTAGTTGTTATTTTGTTTGGTAGTGTGGTGTAGTTTGAGAGCTCCTCCCCTTTCATTTTTAGGAACCAATGGTACATCATGGGACTTTTTGAAACCAAAGGAAAAAGTTTGTTTAGTGGTTTTCTTAGTTAGAATATCATGTTTTCTTCCTACAGTTCTGTACAGAGAACTGCTTATGTGTGTTATTTGTAACATGGCAGCATATTTATTCTAGCAGAACTTGCTTTCTCAACAATTTTCTGAGATTTGCCAACTCTGAAGTGACTACTTCTGATCTTACCAAACATCAGGTAGTTGAGATGGAGAACACACAAGCTTTCAAGATCATACTAGTTTAAAAACCAAGCACTATTTCACTAAAACTCAGTCATAAGAGAATAATGCTGTGTTGAAACCTGTTTTGCAATTTCTTCACAATTTTCTTGCTTTGTAAAAGATGGTTCTGTTTTTCTACTATATTCTAGACTACTTAAGATTTTATTTCGGTTTTCTCTGGTTGGTACTTCTGAGTTGAATGTTGGTATTATGCACTTCCCATCACCCCACAATCTTCTGGCTGCCCAGTCATTTCAACTTGAAGAACCCCCTTGAAAATTTTCCCTTTGATTTTATTGTAATGTGGTAAATCAGGCACCTGTAGATTAATAGATCATTGATTAACAATTGAATACAGCAGCTACTTGTAATTAAGAATGTGCAAGAAAAATACTGTACTCTACCACTAAGAACCTCTCTTCTTGGAAAGAAACATTCCAGAATGAATTCTTTTTCATCCTATTGAATGAGAACTGGTAAGAAAAGATTATGGAATCATGTTTCTGCATGACACATGAACATACTTGCTAGTTTCTTAAGTATGGCAAGTGATTGGTGTGTGCTGTGTACTTCCACTTCTCTCCAGTGCAAGTCTTGCCAAATTTTTTGTTAGTGATGATTAAATGCTAGATCTTCATCATGGGTGATGCTAACTCGGCCTCCCCTCTTAATTGGAATTTGAGAGAGTTTGATCAGTATTGTTAAGAATTAGTAATTTTGCCAATGTAATGCTGAAATATGCTAAAACAATATAGGAGTATTTGAATGGGAAAGCATAGGAAGAGGGAAGAATAAAATTAAAAGCAATTATGTGGTGAATGCCACAAGAGACAAATGATTCTAGCAGGAGAATTAGGCAGCCTGTATGTATACTTTTGGTATAGCAAGGGACAGTAACATTAAAAAAAAGAAACACAAGTTTTTTTTAGCCCGTTTCTTAAAAACATGAGGATTTTAGCGAGAAAGTTGGTGAGTAATTAGATGAAGTGTTGATTTAAGGCAAAGGAATTAATTACAATGAGAATGACTGGAAAGCCAGAGTGAATACAGGAACTACTCACTTCTGTTTTCTATACCAACTATTTGGAAAACCTTGTTGGTAATAGCCATGTTCAGTTACTGAATTTTAAAACATATCCCAAGTAAATTTTATCTTATCTTATGGCCTTATGGGACTGGAATGGCCATAATTCTCAGCTAATCACAAGAATTTTTTTTAAATTACACTCCCAGCATTTCTGAAAGATAAATTGTTTTGGTAAAAGCATGCTCTGAATTGTATTGTAACTCTCAGGAAAGATCACCTAATGTGAGGCATACCCTACCCCTTATTGAATAGGATAATACAGGTTGAACATTTACCCTCATGTAAAGTGTTATCAGTTATCTGTTGATAGTTGCTTTTTACTTAAGGGATCAGGGTACCTTTATTTTCATGCAAGCATTTAAGGAATGTTTATTGCTAGAACTCAGATGGCAATTTATTGTGTGCTGGTGACATATCCTACCAGGATTTTCTATCCTGCATTCATCTTACTGCAATTAATATTTCATTCTTTTTCATTTTATATGAGCTACAGTTTGGAAAGTGCTATTAAAATATGCATTCATGCTATTTTCTTTCTAAGCTCTTACTGTAGCTTTATAGTTTAACATGTATTCTGACTAGTGATACAAAGGGCAGTAGCTTGTTGAGAGGGAAATACTGTGGATTTTTCTTTCTTGGGTAAACATAATTCGTTTTGTCTGAAGCGGCAGAGTTACTATTTAGCATTATCATGTGCCTCATTGGTTCACTATCTAAACTGAATTCTTGCTTTTATTTTGTACTTATTATGAGAAAATACAGGATTTAGGGCAGGTTTCATCAGCTAGCTTGGTGCTCCTGTTGTGGTAGGTGATATATTTTTGCCTTAAGAGTGCTGATTTGAAAGTTCTTGTTTTTTTATCTATGCAAACAGAAATTGAATATGTTTGCACAGCTGACTGTTGGATGGAATTAAAAGATAATGTATTGATTCTTACATTATATCGTAATGTATTCCTTGAATTGACTCCATTTGATTTCAGAACAGCTGTAGCTTTGTTCAGGTATTTCTGCTTGTACATTTTCCATTGCATTGGGGGTGGGGACATCATCCACCTATCATGGAAAATTAATTTGAGAAATCGCATCCCAGTTCTAACATCACTGTACATTGTAATTTTTTGAACAGGCATAAACATTGCTAAAAAGCCCAAAGGAAGTTAAGTAGTCAACTTTAGCAAAGGAGCCGTATTTACATTCATTAAAAGTGAGCATTCACTGTGTTAAAAGTTCCAGATTGCTAAATTCATCCAAGGGGCTTCTTGTTCTGCCCCTTTTCCAAATTTCTGAATGTTGCCCTTTGTATTGTCTTAATGCTTGCATAATCCCCCACATGACAAACACCAGCTGCTGATTTTGTTCCTGAACCAAGGCTGCAATGAAGGGCAAACAGTGTTGAATTAGATACCAATACAGTGCTGGCTGGAAGAAGGAACGAATCAGCGATAAAAGCTCCAAATGGCTGTATTAATATTTCACACAAGTCACTTTCTATGTATGTTCCTGCTGACTAAATCTGGGCAAAATGATAGAGTACCTTTAGTTGGAGCTAAAATAAAATGTGTGCATAAATTAATGAATTGCTTTGTGAGTGAATTCTCCTTCACTCTATATAAAAACAGTTGAAGTGTTTCTGTATTATAAAACCATGTGATATTTATTGGAGGAATTCTGACCTAATTGATTTTGTTGCAGTCATTTTCTCCCTTTCTCCAAGAATTAGAAAAGAACATTCTTACTGAATGTTAAAAACTGCGAAGAAAAACAGTATGAAATTTGGATTTGGATCAAATCCAATAAACTCTTGGATGCTCCAGTTGAAGAAAGAAACTCATCTATGGTGTTGAAAGTCTCTGAAAGAAGGATTCAAGTGATGCAAATATTCCAATGTTTTCTGCTATGTCTTTCCTAGCCCAAATGGAGGAGCATCATTTTGGGAAATTAGGTGGGGAGCGGGGCTTCAGAAATTAGCGGGTGGAAAAGAGTAAAGGCAGAAGGCTGCTGATTCTAGATAGCATTTACTTGCCTCATCACAATAGCTCACAAAGTGAGCTTATATAGCTGGATACTCATATATTTGATTTTATCTACTCTCTGAATGCTCAACTCAGTGGTAGCACCTAGCTGGCTTTGACTGATCTCCAAAAGCTAAGAAAGGTTATCTCAGTGGGAGACCACTATAGCATATGCCAGATGGAGAGCAGTTGAAAAAAAAAAAAAGAAACAGAAAATGGTATTGGCAAATAATATCTGTGTGGTTGCCAAAAAAACCAGGAACCGAGCTTGAGTCAAAGGGGACTTGATTTGTAAGAATAAAATCTAAGCAGATTGGAAAGAATAACAGGCTGAGATCCAACTGAAGTTAAAACAGGAAAGAATCCAGGACTGCTGGAGTATTGCTGGCGACTAAATTGTTGGTCATCAAAGAAATAAGATACCAGACTATATAGATTGGAGAAGGCAATCTGGGATTTGTCAGTGTTTTGGTTCTCAAGTCCCTTTAGACCTAAAAAAAGTACCCTTTAGGGTACTTTTGTTACTATTGGTTCAAGTCAGGGGTGAAATCCAGCAGGTTCTAACAGGTTCTGGAGAACCAGTAGAGGAAATTTTGAGTAGTTCGGAGAATCAGCAAATACCACCTCTGACTGGCCCCAGAGTGGGGATTTTGCAGTATCTTTCCCCTGGAGTGGGGTGAGAATGGAGATTTTGCAATATTCTTCCCCTGCCACACCCACCAAGCCATGCCCACAGAACCGGTAGCGAAAAATTTTGGATTTCACTCCTGGTTCAAGTACATCTATTCTATGCAAAGCTTTCTGGAAAAAAAGGGGAGTTTGAGAAGAACTTTGAAGACTGTAAGTCAGGGATCTCCAGCCCCTGGTCTGTGGACTGGCACTGGGCCACAGCATTCCAGAAACCAGGCGATGCAAACAAGTAAAGCCCCATCCAAGGGATGCAGGCAGCACCGCCTCCGGTCTGCAGAAAAACAGAATTGGTCCCTGGTGCCCAAAAAGTTGGAGGCCGTTCCCGTAAGTAGTTTCAGTATGTAAAGGAGGCATTGACAGGTTATAGTATAACTGTTGATTGTGTAGATTGTGAATTTTGGAAGCTGTCAAATTGGGTAAGGGTAAAGGTAGTTTAAAGAGTTAAACAAAGTTCGATTTAATATTACATAATTTGAAGAAACGGGAGGAAGTTCCAAGCTGCTCTTTGGAAAAAAAAGTCACATTTTTAAAAATTGTATATATTTTTTTCACCTGGTCATGATTAAATTCCATTTAGTTGGATTTTGGTGCTGAATGACTGAGTGGATTGAGGCAACTGTTGTTTGAATTAGAATATTATTTTTTTTCTTTCAAAAAATAAATAGCACAAGAGATGCCTCTAGCCTCCAGCTTTACAATTTAATATTATTTCTGTTTGCAGTATTTGCACAGGTATGATCTATCAAAATATTTTGGGTTTTTTCCTCCTGGATAGCTACTCGCTCCATATTCCCATGCTAATTCTTTGAAAACTCAAGGGCATGCCCTGTTACAGATTAATTGCTTAAGTATGAACATAACATTTGTAAGTGCTGACTTCAAATACAGTGTCCTTTGTATGTGGTCAGGAGGTAATCCAATCCTAAAATTGTTGTGGCTAATGTGAACCATCCAATATAACTGCCAGCTCATATATAGCCAACTGATGTACAAAAGTTGAAAACAGAAAGGAGGTGAATAATGTCTGGAATGGAGATCTGTAAAATCTTTTACACAAGAAGATTGGAAGCTTTCTCTGCAAAATACTTCATCTGAATTAATTCTGTGGGGTGATTTTGCAGTTTCTTCAAATAGTTTGAAGAACACTACTTTAGATAAAAGTTTCTCAAATTACATTAGGTGGTCGGCTGAAAGTAGTGGATGAGGCCATGTTTAGCAAGGTTGGATTATCAAACAGTCTAAGAAAATCCTGATTTAAGGTCTATGATTATATGGTGATGCTGCCTTCAAGGTCACATTTCAAATTCTGAGTAATATCAAGATTGCAATCATAAAATTACTTTGCAGTGTCATAAAGATTAATAGCTCAGAACTTTCTTCATTCTAATAGTATTTTGTTTAATCTGGTGCTAGAATTTTTAGCTAATACAGTTGAATGTCTTCATTGCAGTTGAGCATTTCTATTTCTTTTCCCCCATCACCTAGAATGATGCATTTGTTTATTGAAATTTAAAAAGAGATGGTTTTAATTGCTGCTTCTTGTACAATGTACAAACTTCCATCCATAGTTCTTCAGGCACATTGTCTACCAGATCTAATACATTAAATCTATTCAGCATCTTCTACTTTTTATTCATAAGTGATGTGATTTAGTTTATACCTTTAAGTTAAGATCTGCCTCCACCCTCTTAGCATTCTTCAATTTTTACCAGTTAGTAAAAAATAAAGGGAAATGCATTGTGAGGTGGATTTAAAGAAAAGATCCTTCATTCAACATCATTATTTCAAATGGTTGCTGAAAGAACAGTTGTAAGTTGAGGACTATTTGTATCTACAACTTAATATTACTATGTGGGAATACATTCCTGTATGTATGTATATATGTGTATATATCTTTCTTACATTAGCACATATATACGGACAGACAATCTACAGGTAGTCCTCATTTAGTGACCATAATTGGAACCAGCAATTAAACAAAGTGGTTGCTAGCGAAATATCCTGATTTTATGATCTTATTTCAGCTTTCTCTTGTCTTACAGAACTGCAAAGATAATAAATGTGAGGATTGGTCACATAGTTACTTTTTCCACACCATTGTAAACTCAAGCAGTTGCTAAATAAGGCAGTCACTAAAGAAGGACTGTCTGCAGGACGTTCCCTGATTATTAGGAATTTATTAATTTTGGTTTTGTCCATTTTCTCACTTCCTCAGCTTTAAATTTGTTTTGTTTCTGCACAGTACGCAAATATTGCTCACCCCAGCTCAATTTTAAGAGGCATATGTCTTCATATTTTGACTAAGGTCTGCATGAGAATGTGGATGCTTTTGATTTTAGTGATAGTTCAAAATCCATTTCTTCCTGACTCTGACAGTGGGAACTTTTTTCACTTCTCCCAGGATGTATGGAAAGCAGAAGGATCAGACTTGCAATCTTACCAGTTCGGGTGGCATTCAGGGAGGTTGAGACACTGAGTACAATAGTTTGGATCATTTTCTTGCCCTGAATTTACTTCTATTTTATTTCCAATTTTTAACAGCTTCCTGTTGCTCATGGGTCAGCCATTAGCTACTCCAAGAATCAATTCAATGCAATGCAATTTAGATTGCTCATGAACTAATTTAGGATGTAGTTTGTTTATAAATCGGCTTCTACAGGTAACAAGTAA
Organism: Grayia smithii; assembly: GCA_032468115.1. Lineage (NCBI taxonomy): Eukaryota > Metazoa > Chordata > Lepidosauria > Squamata > Grayiidae > Grayia > Grayia smithii. Next base: position 138,789 of record JANHFM010002097.1, read on the forward strand.
AATGGGGGATGAAAGGGTGGTGACAGGAGAATGATCTTGCACATTTATGGAATGCTCAGGATTTAGCATTTAGGATTTGTAAAGTAGCATGAGTCACCCTGGAAGCTTCTTTTGGGAGTAGGGAGGGAGGAGTTGGTTTGTGAAAGTTCCTATATAGTCAGTGAAAACGATTTGATTACAAATCTGATAATTGCAAAAACAAAGGTCAGATGGAAACAGGTCATCCCCCTCAAAAGAGAAGGGCTAAATGGTGCATGAGATGGAGCAGGAAGAAAAACAAAAAACAAGAGGGCATGATTATTATTTCTATATACATGACTTGTTCTTGAATCACAGAAGTAACTTTTGGGGGGGAGGGTTCTGGCTTCCTATTTTCTCCATGCTGTCCTGCCAGTGGGTTAAAGCCTGACCCACAATTTCAGCAACTGTTTACTTCTACCGTAAGGGTGCTTGCTTCAAGTTTCTAGACCTGGACCATAGTGACCAGTTCTCTTGCCATGCCGTTGTTAATGCCTTCTTTTGTATAAGGACCAAATGCTAGAGTGACTCATGTAGATTTGTAGATTAACCAGTTGATCCAAACAATTGGATCACACGGCAGATGGGGAAAAGTCCAGCAACTACCAGTTGCTGCACAACTTTGTTCTACCTTGTTACATTGCTCTGCATCGAATACCAGAGAGGTTTAAGACGTTCATCTCTTAGTTATAAATTATACATTTGCTTAAGACAGGTAGAATTCCTCTCTTAAGTATTCTCACAAAGAATTTTTACTTGGATTTTAAATAAGAGGAGCAGGTAAATGAGCAATTTTACTTCTGGAAAATAACAATCCTCTCCAGGAGAGTATCCTAATTTTATGATCACACTGAGAGCTGCCTTCAACAACATTGCTGGAAGAGTGATAGCTAGCCATGAAATTAACAGTTTACCACAAGGTAATTGCTCAGTATAGGCATATAATCATGGCCTGCTATATAAGCTTGGTTACTAAATAAATATTATTGATTTGGGATATGGACTGGAATGAAATGGCTTAGGCTGATTAATTAAAGAAAGTCCTATCTGGTGATCTGTGGGAGAAGCTGTTTCATAGGTTGCTCAAATTCTTAAGAAGGATTATTTCAGTGTATACCTATAGTTGGAAGAACTGAAGGACAGTGGCATACTATTTATTTATTTATTTATTTATTTATTTATTTATTTATTTATTTATTTATTTATTTATTTATTGAATTT
>JANHFM010002098.1:9398-19798 GCA_032468115.1 Grayia smithii
GTCGCCTAAGACCATCGGAAAACACATATTTCCGATGGTCTTAGGAACCGAGACCCCGCTCCTCTATCCATCTCCAGATGAGTCTAATAGGTCCTATTTCCAAGTAGGCGCCGTAGCCTCTGATTTTTGTTAAATGTGGGCCGTTGCGCTTGTGAGGAAGGTCGAGGAAACACCTGCCTTTCAGGTGTTTACATGACGATTCCTAATAGTAGCAAAATTACAGTGATGAAGTAGCCACGAAAATAATTTTATGGTTGGGGGTCACCACAACATGAGGAACTGTATTCAAAGGTCGCGGCATGAGGAAGGTGGAGAACCCCTGGCCTAGATAGAACCACCAAGGATGATCCCACCCACATGGACAAGGCAGCCACTTGGCAAAGGTCTCCTATTTATGACCGTCGCAGTGTCCCCGGATGTGTGTGTGTCACGTGATCCCCTTTTGTGACTTCTGACAAAGAAAAGGAGGCTCATTCAATCTTATTGTACACGTGTTGTGCATTGAGAATAAAGGTTTGATTTGATTTGATTTGAAAGACAACGGGGAAGACGGATCCACTGAACCGCCACTCACGTAACACCTGAAGCCATGCGCTTAACGACCGTCACAAAGGATTATGATTATGTTAAGAGCTTGACAACAGGAGTTGTCCATAGGAAGGTTAAATCTGCAAGATCATGGGATCATAGAATCCATGGGGCTGCAAGGGACCTTGGAGGTCTTCTAGTCCAACCCCCTGCTCAAGGCAGGAGACCTTACACCATCCAAGTTGGTTGTTGTAACTTCTCTTGAAACCTTCCATTGATGAAGCATCCACAACTACAATTGACAAGTTGTTTCACTGACTTAATTCCTCCTTATTATCATCTATTCATATCTATCTTCTATCTATCATCTATCATCTATCATCTATCATCTATCTATCATCTATCTATCTATCTATCTATCTATCTATCTATCATCTATCATCTAATAATCATCTGACTATACGCCAATCATCTCTCTATATCATCTATCAATCATCTACCCATCATCCATCTCTCTTTCTCTCATCAATTTTATACAGCCACCCATTTCACAAATGAGACTCTGAGCAGTGTACAATAAAACATTGAAAACAAGTCTAAAATAACTATTAAAGATCATCCAACCATTAAGCCCACTTCTTAACAAGTATTTTTGACCTCCTTTTCTTTCCAAGTAAGGAGATACAACTATTTCAGTTATCAAATTAGAAATCAATGAGACCAATTTCCAGAAAACCATGTTAAGTAACAACATACTTAACCCAGTTACTAAGTCATTTTCCAGCTTTGCACAATATATTAAATCTGGTTGTCCAACTTCGGCACTTTAAGTGGACTTCAAGTCCCAGAATTCCCCAGCCTGCCAGCTGAGGAATTCTGGGAGTTGAAGTCCACCAATCTTAAAGTTGCCAAGATTGGACAACTTTGCATTAAACCACAAACTACCCAAACAAGACAGATATCTCACAATCCACCTAGCCACAAACCCAAACCAAAGTTAAAACTAACCAGTTCTAGCCGATTGTGAGAATGCTAATTCTGCCATTAACCTGGTTAAGCATGTCATGTGAACACGGTCACATAGAGGAACAATGCCACATCCACATAAGATCATACTTTATCCGGCATGAGCCTATTTATCTCATCTTCCCCTGCCAGAGGCAGGCCTGGTTCACACTGTCCATTAAACCTTAATCTAACCTGGTTGGCTTCACCTCAGGGGGCTGTGTGCATCAAGCAATGATAATTCACAAACCGTATTTACAGCTTAGCTATTTGGGTCATTGAGAAAATTCAACCCAACTGTTCTTCCTGCACAAACCTACGATGAGCCAAACCATGGGTGACACATCATGTGTGAAGCCACCCACAGACAGGACTTCTGAGAAATGATGCCTACACTCAACCCTACAAGCCTTGATGAGTATTGTGGTCTTTGCTTCCAAGGGGGGGGGGGAGCTAAACCTAACCAAACAAACCACAATGCCAGCATCACATGTTGTGCCCCAGCCAATCAACCAGAGCAGGGGCGAAATCCAGCAGGTTCTGGAGAACCGGTAGCGGAAATTTTGAGGAGTTTGGAGAACCAGCAAATGCCACCTCTGGCTGGCTCCAGAGTGGGGTGGGAATGGGGATTTTGCAATATCCTTCCCCTACAAGTGGGGAGGGAATGGGGATTTTGCAGTATCCTTCCCCTGCCATGCCACAAAGCCACACCACACCCACCAAGCCACGCCCACAGAACCGGTAGTAAAAAAATTTGGATTTCACCACTGGATATTAGCCATAATAGCATTCCTCCTAATGGTCAAGGTCAGGGCAATCCTGCATCTGGAGAAGGAGTGGTATCAAGATGGAATAGAGGGGATTGGACCATCTGTCCGGTTGAGGAGGGAGGAGATGGTTTTGGGGGTTTTGATATCCTGAGGGAAAACCCAGAACCCTCAGATTCGGGTTTTCCCAGATGTGCCAGTTTACTTGTCCGAATAAAAGAAACCTTTGAGAGATGGTTGCTTCAGAGTTTTTCTTTGGTGAAGGGTTTTCTGGAACACTGACAGCCTCTTAGTTACAGGTTGCTTGGTTCTTGTCCAACTATGAAGACTAGTACTTCTATCTACATTCAGTCTACAAGAATATTCAATGAAAGAAATAAAGCTGGAGGCAACTCTGGTACTTTCTGGATCGCTGACCATTAACCTTTCTCAGCCTTACTCTTCTGCGCTGCACAATATAGGCTTGATATCTGTTAAACCTAACTTTAACAAGGATTGTTTACTCACGCTTCCTTATAGAACACCATGAAGCCCAAAAGGTCACGGAAATCCAGTGGCCAGTATGCCTCCCATTTCAGTACAATTTTGTCACTGGATGTTTTTATCTTAGTAAACTTCAGCACTTCATTCTCACCTGCAGAGAATGACATCACATTTGTATTACCAAGCACTTGTGGGTCGAAAAAACAATGGTATAATCATACCAAACTGAGTATTTTGTGTTGTATCCAGAAAAATAAATCCCCTACTCTGTGAGACCCACAGAAGTGATGTTAGTTCAAGAGGAAAGTAATGGTGAATTAGAAGAGAGTCAAGAGCATGAAATTCCCCCTTATTTATTTATTTATTTATTTATTTATTTGTTTGTTTGTTTGTTTGTTTGTCGCCCATCACATTGTTTGTATCCAGTGATTTGTACCTGCCTATTTGGGTTGTTACTATCAAATGAAATATCATGGGAAACAGGGCTTGAAGTCAGAGACAAAAGTAGGTGTTAATCAAAAAGTCATTATGGGAAATTGTTTGTTTTTTATGTCCTGCCTTTATTATTTTTATAAATAATGGCAAAGATACCTATTATTCTTTTCTATTTTGCCCACAACAACCACCCTGTGAGATGAGTTGAGCTGAGAGAGAATAACTGACCCAAAGTCCCCAGCCAGCTTTTATGCCCTAAGGTGGGAATAGAACTCCTGGTTCTCCTGTTTCTAGCCTGGTGCCTTAACCACTAGACCAAACTGGCTTGAATCAGAGGAACATGAAGAACACATTGGAGTATCAGAAATAAGGGAGTGACTTTTTAAAAAAATCTGAAAATGGAGGTAGAGAGAGAGAGAGAAAGAAGGGGACGTATGATCTTTATTACCCCACCCTCATGAATTAATACAATGCAGGCAACTGTGACCATAGAAAGTCAAGCCCCTCTGATCTATAGAGAGAAGGTAGAGAGCCTCTCACACGCATATGTGCTATTGCTAAGGGAGGCTGTGGGGACAAATTGTCCTGTGCTCTGCCAGCCTGGCAGAAATTCATAAATGAGGGCTGGATTTGCTTTGCAACTCAGTCGGAAAATATATAGCATACATAAACAGGATGTTACCAATTTGGAAGCTACATCTTTGAATGCAGAAACATTCCCAGAAGAAAACAAAGCCAAAAAACAACAAATGTATGGTCCTGGACCAATGCCCACTTCCTCTCCTTGTTGCTTGGAGATTAAAATAAAGCTTCAACCACACTAGTGGGCAATTACAGACCCCAAAGTCAAAGTGAGAGTGATAGCATGATTCCTAAAGTCACAGAGAGAAATATGCCTTTGTCTAATGAATCCAAAAGTCTTAATGCAAAATAACAATTTTCTAATTAACAGCAAAAACTAGAGACTATGAAGTAATAATCAATAAACATTACTTAAGATGTATATAGATGCACACAGATTCCCCAAAAGAGTATCTATGTGCATCCTAACCAGTAAGATCATGTTCATCCTCCACTCATCCATAATTAATCATCTCATTTTAGAATTATTAATTTCCTTGGATAGCAGCAACTCATCCTTACAAGAAGCCTGGTCGCCATTGGTCTTGAGAGCAATATCATTCTTCTCCTGGCGCCCTTTTGTTCCTGAGATCTCTTCCATCTTATGGATTTCTGACAGGCACAATTTGGGGTTGTAATAGAAGAACAGCTTCCCTCGGGCAATAGTGAGATTGTGTTTGCTCCAGTCCCAAAGCTGGCGGAGATTCTGGTTGTCCAGGGCATAAAATGAATAATTTCTGGATAAGGAATAAAAGGACATAAAGAAAATAAATGCAAAAAAGAAAAGAGAAGAGAAGAGAAGAGAAGAGAAGAGAAGAAAGAGAAGATTGCCAAGCTGCCTCTTTTGTAATTAGCTCTCATTTCTAAATCCCCCTCAAAACCTCTCTTGAGAGTAGGGACCAAAGAACAGGAGATCAAAACCAGCAATCACTTTTCCTGTCCCCTGCATCATTAATAGCAGACTGACTTGCTTTTGATGCTTTATAATAAAGCAACAGTGAGGAAAGATATCATTGCTCTCAATAATATTTCCAGGGGTTCAAGATATCCCTGAAGAACTGAACTCACCCTGCTTCCAGAGTCTGTCCTCTGATCAGGTGCAGCTTGCGGAAAAAAGAGAGAGAGACCAGGGCATAGGAGCGACGGATTTTCAAATAACCTGAGATTTCTTCAATCAAACCAAGGTTGGCTTCCAACTCAGCAGCAATGTTAGCTAAAGGAGGATGAAACATCAGCCATTCAAGCCACAAAATTATGAACAAAGAGGAGATTGTTATTCAGACTGGGTCCTAACCTATGTGAAGAAGCACCCAAAGTCACTATTACAACCAAAAATCAGCAAGCAGCTTCTATGTTCCAAAATAGAGACATATGACATGACCAAAGGCAACCATGGTCTTTCCCAGGCATTGCTCCTTTGTTTTTTACTAGTGTGCTTGCTTGTCTTATTAGGCCCAGGTTGGACTACCCAGGATAGGAGTACAGAACTTCCATTGGTTCCAGTGCCAAACAATCTTCGAGAATGGCATCTGGGAAGTGAATAAGATCTGCAACATTTTTGGGGGGGAGGAGGGGGTGTATTGGAAATGTTAAGCAATGAAACAGATTCCTTATTGTTTTTGCAAGATTTAAACTTGCCAGTTGATTTAACGTCCCTTCAAAAAGAGATGTCAGCAAGCCACATTTGGCCCTTAGGCTACACTTTTGCACCAGGGGTGGGTTCTACTTACCTTTACTACCGGTTCTAAAGGTGCACGCGCTTTGCGCGTGATCGGAGCGTGCATAGCATGCATAGCGCGCATTTGGCACGTGCCTGCTTTGTGCGCATGCTGAATGGGCACTCCCGCGCATGCGCAGAAGCTTTTTTGAGGAAAAAACCTCCAAAACAGTGTTCTGCGCATGCGCGCAAGCCCGCTCCGTTCAGAGACTAATAAGTACAGGCGCGCAGGTGGGGCCAGCTCCCGGTCACGTAGAACCAGTTTGGTGACGTCACAGCGTCACTGCTACCGGATCGCGCGAACCATCCCGAACCGGGAGCAACCCACCACTGTTTTGCACCCCTGAGCTTTGTAAATTTGCATTATTGAAAATAGACTGGCAAAATTGTGACTTTCTGGTAAACTAAAATTTGGGAATAACCTCCAAGCCTAACTTGAGATACTCCATCATCCCTCCCCCAAAACTAAAAAAAAAAGAAGTACAAATTTCAGTCCCTGACATGCATGTGGAGAAGGCATAATCATTGGACAGGGAAAAAAATGTTTTACACTTTCTCTTGATTGTTGCAAAGTAAACCCAGACATAGACACTCACTTCCTCCTCGAATGTTGATAGTCAAACTTCCATTCACAACAGTGCAGCCTCGGAGCGCCTGAGCAGCAGTAACCGAATCAATTACCTTTCCTTCACCTATATCACACGTTTTTGGACAAAGACCCGCACAGGGTGTGCAGAGCAAACTGAAAAAGAAAATACCAGAGGGGATCATTCAGGCTGTCCAATCCTTAATATGAGGGATAATGATGCAATAAAACACTAAATTTTTCCAATCTAGGAAAAGATTCTAGAGTTCTTAGCCACTATTACAAGAACCTACAATCTGCAAACAGGTGATGCCTTAATAATTAGCTAATCTCTTCAGGCCATTTTTTTCCAGCCTCAACCAGGATGAAGGATTTGACACTAAAGCTGCCATCTTGCTCCCATGGTTATGGTGGTTTGTTATCTTCCTGGTTCCTTAATCATTCAAATTTCAAACATAATTTTTGCACAGGATTCAATCATCTGGTAAAAATTTTTTTTTAAAAAAAATCATAGTGAAATAGGCAGGTAGGCAGATAACGTAGCTGGTATATTGCCAGCAAAATGCTATCATGCTAGGATGGATTTACTTTCAGAAAGCAAAGAAAACTGCCATAAGGCTCAAAACCCCATATTCATTCAATGTTCTTGGAATGAACTGAAAAATATTACAATTAATACTAATATTCAGAAAAATATCTGATTTACTATTAGTTTATTTTATAGGCTACAGACTCTTCATATGACTCTGAGCAGTTTAAAACTAAGAACCAAAATAGAAATAAAATAGAAATAGAAACAAGTTCTCCTGTGATAAACAACTGAATTGCCAATTATCTTTTTTACTGAGAACGCTCCAAATTGTCCATTTCCTCTCCCCTGTGGACATCTAGCTCTTCATTTTTTCCCCCCTTTACAACGTAAGAAGTACTAACAAGGAATCAGAAAATCCAGTTGTCTTGTTGCAAAATTTATGATCAGCTGGAAGGAGGCAAATTCCAAGTACTGAAAACCAAGGAATGTTTTCCAAGTATTTGGAAGGCAGCACAAATATGTGTGTATATATATTTATCATTTCATCCAATTCCATAAATTGCAGAAGGACTAAGTTTCTTTTAAATAATATATGCATACATTAAGTATATTTCCACTCAGTACTGTCTAATTTAAAATGATTAGCATAGTCTGCAGAATATATTGTCAAATATTACTTAGAGAGTAAGTACTCATGATTTAGCTCTACTCTTGACTTTAATGTTACAGGAAGAAAAAAAGCATTTCTACTCTTACTGAGAACTATGACAGCACCACAAATCTGAAAGCTTCTCAATATTTTAGATTGCAGGTTTCTTTATTATTGCTTGACACAAAACGGTATTTTTTCCCTTCTTTATTTCTCACGTTATTTGCTACTAAACCTGATATACCTCTCAAAACACAGCTACAGTATCCCTACACCCCCCAATTAGAAGAGACGATAAAAAGGAAGAACTCACTTGGTAGAGTTCAAGGTGTAACCGGAAGGGCAATCAGAGATGCATTCCCCATTGTGGATAACATGGCATTCAGACTTGCGGACCATCTTGCATTTATTGTGCAGCTCCTGACAGAAGTCGAAAGTCACACACCGCCAGCCTTTGTAGCGATAGTAATTAGGTGGGCATGTTTCTATACACCTGCCATCCAAAAAAAAATTCCGGCACGCCACACACTTCTCTGGATTGTTGGGTTCAAAGCAGTTGCCAAGGCACTCTGTATGACAGCACTTGCCAGTCGGGGTACAGCCCTGAGACTTGCATGTGGGAGGACACACTGGAGAAGAGAAATAAAGAGAGATGATTACTAGGCACTTTTAGAAGGAGGGGCTCCTCACCTGAAGGAAAACTGCCTTTATTGCTTCATCCAAGTATACTAGATACACTAGAGTCCCCCCAAAATGAACAATTTATGGCTATTTACCAGAATGTCAATTGCCACTCCCACAATCCAGCAAATTGGTTTTATTACTTCTGCTTACCTTTGTCCTTTTTCTAAATAGTAAAGTGCATTTCCAGTGAGCTGCATTACTTGCCATTTCTATTTTCTAAGAAAGCTTAGGAATCCTAGCTAAAAGCAAGAGGCATTTTTTAAAAATAATGATGATACAAAAGGCTGGTTCTTCATAACAAGGTGGATTCCTGTTTTATAAGTATAATATAATATTTTAAAAATATAAAAAGTCAATGGTCATGATATTGGGCAAGCAGCAAAAGAGGTATATTGATGCCATAGGACCATGTGGTAGATCTCAAAATCCCAAGTCTAAACATCTAGTTTTATTTAAAGTTTTGCAATGCAACATCTTATCGTCATAAGACCAAATTATGTATGTTTCAATTCAGTCCAAATACAAACATGAACTTTTAATTTTTGACCCCACACCGTTCACCACCCATTCTTAATTTATAACAGCTTCTGTTTTTCCAAAATAATTACCTTCATTCCACCAGCCCATTCCCATAAATCCTCCTTCTTTGTGATACTTGTTATATACTTCTTTTATGAGCCCACTCAAACATATTAATATCAGTTTTGGAACATGCCTTTTAATATCTAGACCGGCAAGCCCTTAATTTTGTTTACTCAACTTTAATTCTTTCAGCACAGAAAAACTGTGATACAGGGATGGAGGGGGTGGAATGGCAATGTAGTTTAATGTACTTGGAGCCATTTCTGAAAGAAATAGTATGCCTCTCTTCTGTTTACACATTTTTGTATAATCAACATACTACCAAGGAGAACATGGTTAAAATCAGAACAAAACAAGCAAGAATGTAGGCTTCAGAGGAAGGACAGAACCCCTTCATAGAAAAACTAGCATCTGCCTCTTTGCTAAATGGCTATGGAGCCACCTCCCCACCATGCTAGAAAGGAATCACAGTGCTATCACCACTTCAGCTCTCTATGCCAGTCCAAAGTGAGAAGGCTCTACTGCACAGAATATTACTAATAATTCTTAACTAACAGCAAGTCCTAAGGGCAAGGCTGGAGTAAAATATACAGACAAAATAAGGAACTGAAATAAGGAACTCTCAGATTCGGGTCTTCCCAGAATGTGCCAGTATACTTTTCCGAATAAAAGAAACTTTTGAGAGATGATTGCAAAGGAGTTTTCCTTCGGCAAAGGTTTTCTGGAACGCTGACAATTAGTAATATCTAGCTCTGAAATTCATTATTTGATGTTCTTAGTTGATAATCAGGAAGAAAGCTTTTGTCCTTAAATTGATAAGGGATAACCATTAGAAAATATCAAAACTATTCCTTTTACCAGTGGTGGGTTTCAAATTTTTTTACTACCGGTTCTGTGGGTGCGGCTTTGTGGGCATAGCATGGCTTGGTGGGCATGGCAGGGGAAGGATACTGTAAAATCTCCATTCCCTCCCCACTCCAGGGGAAGGTTACTACAAAATCCTCATTCCCTCCCGATCAGCTGAGACTTGGGAGGCAGAGAATAGATGGGGGTGGGGCCAAACAGAGGTGGTATTTATTCAGAATTTCCGCTACTGGTTCTCCAGAACTGGTCAGAACCTGCTGAAACCCACTTCAGATCCATAGCCGTGTAGTTTATGATAGCCAGGTTGCGATGTTTTATAATTTTTTCCAGTTCTTTTTCTTTGACTCTGACAACTCCTGGTACAACAATATCAACAAACTATACGCTTCGGCCCTCAACAGCTGGGATATCTGGCATGTCGTGTTCCAAATGATGATCCGTCTGTATTTGAAAGTCCCACAAGATCTTCACTTTCTCATTTTTGACAACTTTTTCCACTTTATGTTCCCATCAGTTTTTGGATACAGGTAAGTTGAATTTTTTGCGTAATGACCAGTGGATTAATTTAGCAACTTGGCCATGTCTACCTTTGTAGTGTGCGCGATTTTGCTGCACTCACATATTAAATCTGAAACAGTTTCAACTTTGTCATTGCAAAGTTGGCAGTTTGGATTGTCACTGGATTTTTGTATCTTTGCTTTCATGGCATTAGTTTGTGCTGCTTGTTCTTGAGCAGTGAGCATTAAACCTTACATTTCGTCATCATCATTATCATCATCATCATTGTCATCATCATCATTATTATTATTATTACTATTATTATTATCTCTTTTATTCATTAAATGTGAAACTCAGTTAAATGAACGTTTAAAAACAATTTTAATTATATTATTATTATTATTGTTGTTGTTGTTGTTGTTATTATTATTATTATTTTACTTTTTCTC
>JANHFM010002098.1:128107-140435 GCA_032468115.1 Grayia smithii
GAGATTCGATCTGCTGAACTGCAGCTAGCAGTCAGCTGAAGGAGCCTGCAGTCCTGCACTCTAACCACTGCGCCACCCCGTGTCACACAATCGTCGTAAATAGGAGTCGGTTGTCTGAATTTTTCAATCACGTGACCAAGGGGATGCCCGAACGGTCATCAGTGTGAAAAATGGTTCGTAATCCATCTTCTTATTTTTTTTCCTCTTGCCGTTGTAACTTTGAACGGTCACTAAATGAACTAAGTAAGTAAGTCGAGGACAGCCTGTTTTAACGGCTAAAAAAACATGTTTTCACAGTCACCCCAGAGAGATGAAAACGTTTGAAATTCAAACATCCCTGGTTTGCAGCCGGGAAATAAATGTGCATCTTTTCCCAAGAGCGGAGAGATTAACATCCAAAGGATGGATTTTACAAATTTAGGGGGGTTTTTTTGATTCCTGACCTCACCTGACCCATTTTCTGACTGGAATCGCAGCTTAGGCAGCTTTTCATGTTGAGCAAACATTGTGTAATTTGATGCATTTGAAATTGGCTGTTTTGTGGGGTGAGTGGAGGGGGGGCCTTTGCTTAAGAGGAAAAAACAGCCCCGAGCACAATCGGCCGAGTAATTTTGCAAAGAAACGGGACAAAGAGGAATTTAGCAATTTCTCCGACTCCTTCCACCCATGCCAGACAACTAATCAGGTTAACTGTTATCTGTCTTACTTTTTTTACCACAAGCACCCAAAAATGCTATCAGGAGTTCTCTTTTAGTGACTGTCTAAAGGTGCCTGAAGTAATACTGTACGTAGAGTTGCAGTTTCACTTAGTGACTGCTTGGCTTAACAACCAAGGTGCCGGTCTCACTTGCAGTTGCTAAATGGGGACTATCCATACTCAAGATCATCAATCCCCAGGACTTCTCGCTGCCTGATCTGATGATGTTGGAGGCTTGATACAGTCCTTTCTACAGGCAGAACAGGGGTTCCATCACTGAATGTGGGTATTCTCATTTTTCAATGATAGTTGGGCTGGAGAAATTCTGCCATCTCTATTACAACAACATGGAGGTGGGAAGAAAAGAGGTCCCTTTATGGGCTATATATATTTAAAGTGGACTTAAACACAAGCATAACTCTTAGTTCCAACCATTTCTCTCTCGCGGGGACTTACAGGAACCAGTCCACAGCCATAATCAAAGTGATGTCCTCCGTTGGCAATCCGACAGACGTCAACACGATTACCATGGTCACTAGGCCCGCCTGCGGAATGCCAGCAGCTCCGATACTGGCTGCCGTGGCAGTAATGCTGTAGTGAAGAGCGCATTGGTTAGATTGGAGGAAGAATAGAATAGAATAGAATAGAATAGAATAGAATAGAATAGAATAGAATAGAATAGAATATTGAATTGAATTGAATTTTATTGGTCAAGTGTGTTTGGACACACAAGAATTTGTCTTGGTGCATATGCTCTCGGTGTATATAAAAGAAAAGATACGTTCATCAAGAATCATAAGGTACAACATTAATGATAGTCATAGGGTACAAATAAGCATATATACATAAATACAAAAAAATTAGTAAGATAGTGCCTCACTATAGGACTCCTCAAAAACCTGGCCTCACAGATTTTGCTCATCTTCTCTTCTCCAAATTGGTGTTCTCCAGGTGGTTCTGGATTATGACTCTTACAGGCCAAAGGACTGTGGAAATTATAATCTAGAACATCTACAGGGCATCAGTTTGGAAAAACCTGCATTAAAATCTGCAGTTTGCAAGCTGGGAAATAATTCTGTAGAATTATTTAGCTTGGTCTTGCTGGTCTAGCTCAAGGATGGGGCAAAAAATCAAAAAGCTCTCTGACTGCTGATATAAAATGCAGTAAGCTTTAAAAATTGAATTTTAAGATAATAGACGTAAGGAAGTAAAACAAATGTAGAAGGATACTATCCACATATACAAAATCTCATAAGGCAAATATGTACTAAACCGAGGGCTCTCAATCCCCAGGCCGTGGCCCATTAGCAACCAGGCTGTGCAAGTGGCAGGCAAGAGTGCAAAGCTGCATTTGCGCATGTACAGCATTAGGTTGCACATGTGAAATCATCCCTTACCCCCCCACTGCCACCGTTGCCAGTCCATGGAGCTGGAAAACTCGGGGATCTCTGTGCTAGACAGCACAGCACTCCTGGCAAAGCAAACCAACACAGGTAGTATCAGGTCCCCATAGATCCCTATCAGGATGCTGCCATTCTTGCAAGGAGGGCCTGGACGCCAGTTTACAACTTTTCCTTGTCTCTGGTCTTTTCTTTACTTTGATATACTTTCCTGGAAAAGGGAGGGGGAAGGGATTGGCCTGGGTCCATCTGTTTTGTCTCAGCTCCAAGGGAAGGGGCAAATGGCAACTGAGAACATCTTATCATCTTCTCAGCTAGAGGTTCTCATAACAACTTGCACCTGTGGATAACAACTCATAACAACTTGCACCTGTGGATTGGCTCACTTTTGGACTGGACAAAGAGGAAAGGTTTCTGCAACTTTTAACCTAACAGTTTTGAGCCAGAATTTCAGATCCTGCCTTGCTTTCCTCGCTGTCACTATCTCCCAATAAAAGTTCCTTTTGAAATGATGCCGGTTTCAAGAGTTCTGCTTTCTTGAGGAGAGAGGAGAGGCAAGTCCTTACAGGTAGTTTATCACCTACATGCGCCTGTACTCACCTAATAGTAATGATCTGACCAAAGTCAAGCTCGTAGTTGTTGACCTGTGCAATGAAGATGGCTGCCAGAGCTTCATAAAGTGCAGTGCCGTCCATGTTGATAGTTGCTCCCACTGGCAGAACAAACCTGGTAATTCGTTTATCCACCCTGTTGTTTTCTTCCAGGCAACGGAATGTGACAGGGAGCGTGGCTGAGCTGAAAGCAAAACATCTCATAACTTGCAAACAAAGCCAGAAGGGACCCAAGATGGCTCCTCTCAGCCTAATTCAAACACAAAACTTAAAACCAACGCAAAGCCTTTGGCTTGGTATCTGAACACCTGCTCCAACATTAGATTTGCCTGCTTTTTGTGATCTCTCTGAGAGACTCTGCTCAAATCAATGCAAACTGGGCCTGATACAATAGAATATTTGTCACTCAGAGTTGAAGTGTGCGGCCCTTGGTGCTCTCTTAGATTGGTTGTTTTCTTGTAAACTCTGCTCCCTTCTAGCACTGATGATGTTACCTAGTAGGGTAATGAAATATCTGCAAGAAAACCATCAAACTCAAAGAATACCAAGGACCCCCCACAATCTGGCTTTTTTGATGTTGGCACCCAACACTCAGCTGGTGCTCACTATGGCCTCTCCCCCCCACCTTGCAGCTGACTATGGCACAAATATATTGTCTTTTTTCAGCCTCATCCCTATGAACTTTGCCATCAAATTCATTCCTAGCCCATGAGTAAAACGGGCTTGAACCGAACTAGGTTTCAACTAGTCTTTTCATCTTCCAGCATTGTCCAAGAATGGCTTTAAGATATTTAAAATGTTTTACATGATCATCCATTTCCTTGGAAGAACTTCAGAAAACTGTCAATGATTGCAACTTTTAAACTGTATGGACTTCCTGCTGGCTGGGCTATTCTGGGAGTTGAAGTCCACACAGCCTAAAGTTGCCAAATTTGAGAACACTGTCCTAGACTGACCATTTGAGTCCAGATCAGAACCATGTAAACCTCCAAATGTTTTTGATGGATGGTAGATTTTAACCTTCGTATTTTTCTACTTTTAATGCCATGTTCTGCTATTTTATGTTACATTTTTAATCTTTTTGTATTTATGACTGAATGTTAATTACCAGATTTTGCTAGTGTGCTTGTGAGTGTGGGTATTTGAATCAATGGAATTTAATCAATTCCATAGCAAGTATGGAAAATTTTCTTAGATGCAGAAGTCATTTTAAAATTAACAGAAAAAGACTGGAAAAGTTCTTAACCTGAATGAAGAATCTTTGATTGCCTTTTAGGAGCTAGTTCATAACCCTCTATTCTCTCATACAAGCAGGAATGCAATTTTCCTGGGATGAAATTTGAGCAGAGTTGCTAAACAGGTTCAAAAATATTATATTCATTTATTCATTATTTCCATTTATATGGCTAGCTGTCTCTCAGATGACTCTGTGAAGCATACAAGATTAAAAACAATTTAACAAAGCCACAGTAACTTTGAATTGTGTGGATGTCTTTATTTCATTCCTGGGGTTTTTTTTGTCATTCTTTTAATGTTATTTTATTTATTGCTGTATTTTTTTCCAGATGTTAAATGTTTTTACTTGTGAATTGTTCAGAGTCATTGGAGATTGGGCAGCATACAAATTGAAATAATAGCCACAAGGTTACAGACATAAACCCAACTGATAAAAAACCAACATTAACAATTAATTCCTTTAATTAATTGTGATTGCTGGAACAAATTAAAGCTTACCAGTTGCTTCCAAAGGAAAGAAAAGCTTTTTTCTCTCCATACTTCCAAGCCAAAATCCTTAACTCCTGCTTCTCCCCATCTTGTTAAGAGCTGCATCTTCCAACTGTGAACAACAAAAGGGCCTGGCAACTAATCCAACACACAACACACATACACTACTTGTGACTTAAGATCCCCAATCTGTTGGCTTGGCTGGGAGCTACATTTTCCAACAGCAAGTTCCAAAAAGGCTTGGAAACAACACACACACACGGAATCTCCTGGGAGCGGTACCCAGATGGCTTGCCTGCCTGTCCCATTCCTTTGCGAGAGACCATCACCTGGAAGATGTTCCCAAGGCTGTAACGAGGGCTTGTAGGAGGCCAGCTATGAAGATCCAGGGGTTTTTGCGTGTGACAATGAAGTAGATGAGTGGAAGGACACAGAGGCCATGGATCAGGAGCCCCACAATAACTGTAAGGGTGTACAGGCCTAATTGGCCTCCCATCACTGCCAGGTCCTCCATCTCCAAAATCTTACCAGCGATCAGAAAGAGGATCCCAATAGGGGCGTACCTGTTATGAAACATGTCAGAATAGTGCTCAACTCCCAAACTCAGCTCTCAGCTGACATGGAAAACAGACAATGCTTTATGCTTTTAGAAAAGACACTTGACAATTTACTAGTTTTTCATGCTGAAGGATCTCAAAAGTTCTCCCAAAGGCAATTTTTCCAAAAGGCAACTGGATTTTTTTTTTCTTTGAAAACGTTTGCGGACAAATCTAAATCAAGCTTCTAAAGTCCCCTACCAGTCAGAACCAATTGTAATCTCCTGGGTGATCAGCAAATGCTGATTTAGTTAAGGCAATTTAAATGCTGAAATTGAAATTCCTGCCCGTTAAAAAGTTTCAGATTTGCTGAATCCTAAAGTTGTCATGCAACCTTATTGGTCATCAAGCAATTCTGCTAAAACAGGTAAACTTACGGTAATTAGCATACTTTTAAGAAAAAAAAAAGATTAGTCATTATCACCCAGGTTTCCCAGTTTGGTGCCCTTCAGATGTATTGATTCTACAATTCCAACAAGGTTTCGTCAAGTAAGCTATGAGGTAGACAGATCCCATCCCAGTGCCACCCATCCTCTTGCCTTTTAGTTCTTTTTCATCCTCATTAATTTTAATCGTTTTCAATTTTTTTTATCATTTTGTAAGCCACCCAGCAGTTCAAAACTGCCAACCTAGCAGTTCGAAAGCAGGTAAAAAATGCAAGCAGAAAAATAGGGACCACCTTTGGTGGGAAGGTAACAGCGTACCATGTGCCTTTGGCATTTCGTCATGCCAGCCACATGACCACGGAGACATCTTCAGACAACGCTGGCTCTTCGGCTTTGAAACAGAGATGAGCACTGCCCCCTAGAGTCAGGAATGACTAGCACATATGTGTGAGGGGAACCTTTACCTTTACCCCACTTTTTCACTGTTTTCCCAAGAGTCCTAGGACACAAATGTAAGCCTAGACATCTGAAATAAAGACCCACATACAAACAACCCTAGACTGGACTCAAAGTCAGTGAGTGGCCTCAAGCCACCCCATGAGCATCCAGGATTGAAGGTTTGGGACGTAGAACCTGGTCATCTCAGCCACTACACAAGCCACCATTTTGGACTATAACTCCCATAACTCCTGACCACGGACCAGGCTAATGAGAGCTGCAGTTCCCACCTGTGTTGGAAGGTTGCCATCCCTTGCCCCCAAAGGACATCGGGCTTTCTTAGCTCCCACCTTTGGAGGCGTCCACCCAGGAACCAGAGTGTTGGTTTAAAAAAAGGAGGGCGGGGGAGAGAAAAGGGAGGGGGAACTTTGACTGCCCCCTCCCTCCCTGTGTGAGCACCGCCTGCGTTTTGCAGGGAACGCCCAGCAGAGGGCAGCACCACTCCAGGTTCTCCTAATGCCAGGTCTGGATGTAAAGGCCGCCTTTGGATCTGGAGGGTAGAAGCCAGTATTTTGAGGCCTGTCCAGCAGGATGCAACCCAGCCCTCTCCGGCCACCATCCTGGCCTCCTCCCTCCTCCCTGCCAGCACGCGAAGGACAACTGAGCCTCTTCCTGAAGGAATCTGGCCTGGGTTCCCGACAGACCGTGAAAACTTGCTCGTCCTGTTGGGATGTTCCTAAAAACACAATGGGTCGACTGTAGAATTGGCACGAACGCCATTCTCAGCATGCCAGCTTTTTAGAGCGAGATGCTGTTGGAGCGTTGGGCCATCTGCCCCGGCCTTCTCCTTTCCCACAAGCAGAAGCAGCTTCCCAGGCAGAATAAGAAAGTTGGGGGAGACTTTGGAGGTCTTCTAGTCCAACCCCCTCCTCAAGCAGGAAACCCTGTCATAAGTTGGTTCTTTCCCGTCAGACTTCCAGGTTCAATCTGCATCGGATCCCGGAGCCCCTTTATAAGCAGGAGGGCCCCCCTGTCAGCCGTGGACCCCTTCAACATTTCCATCGCTGGTGGAGACAACGGCTGTTCACAAATTGTGTCGGCCACTTCAGCACAGGAACTGCAAACACCCACTGAAGATGTCCCAGAGTTGCTTCATCACAAAATGGGCAGCAAATAAATTCAATCAATAAATAAACTGTTGCCGTCCCCGATTTTCCAGCCTCAGCAGCAACTTTAAAAGAAAATTCTTCACGAGACATTTTCTTTCATTTTAGAGACGACCCTTCATTTTTTTCTCTCTCTCTGGGTCCCTAGTAAGGAACTCCACCGGATTTCATTTCTACACAACCACCAGTTGTAACTGAACTGGGGAAATGGGGTGGACCAGGTTCGGAATTAACCTGGATTTCTACCCAGCTTCAAATGATGGTCAACTGTTGGAGGAGCCAGTTTACACGACCAAAATGGAGGTCCTGTAAGACAAAAAAACCCAAACCTGCTAAACGTCCAGCTAAACTCTAGCTAGGATGCTGGAACAAGCCTCACACGACGGTCGCACGACATCCGGAGCAGACTCCAAGATAAGCCATGGGGAGGGGGCAAGGAGAGCCTGCGTGGCACAGTCAGGAGTCAGAATATGACTGGCTTATTTTCCAGTTCAAATGTGAAAAGCAGAGAAGGAAAAGTGAGTTTTGTGCACCTTTTCCACCCTCCCCGTCCAGAAACGAAGAGCTCATCGCAGGTCAAACAGAGACACGATTCGATCTAATACGCGGCTAGAGATAAATATGTCCACATAATTTCATTATCTTTCCTTGCACTGGAAAAGAAGAAGAAAAAAAAAAGGAGCAAAATTCATCCGGGATAAAGCCACTCAACATCGCAGGTGGTAAAAGATTTCGAGCCCTCCCAACAATGCCGTTGAGTTGGTAACCTGTGACTAAAATCGGCGCTGGCTTTAATTTCAGAGCCTGCGTTGGGGGGGCGCGTGCTCGTTAATCTCTATGCAAAGCAGTTGAAATGAATATGCAGCGTTCGGGAGATGTAATTGTACGGCTTCCATTCAGGCACTGTAATTTTCCAGACAGGATCCTGCAATCAAGATTCTATTCATTAGGATATAAACAATTTGGTTTCTCTTAGCTCTCGAGTCTGCCAATCATTTTGCTGGAGTGAGCATCTCTGCTATTAAAAAAAAAAAAAGCACAACCCAGAAGGGAAAGTTTCTTTTGTGTTTAAAGGGGGTAAAAGTTGTCGGCAACTTCTGATAAAGAGGGGTGGGGACTGGAGGGGGGGTAGAGGAGACGAGGACAGAGAGACGGAATCTCATTGTTCTCAAAACCACTTGTCCCTCTGTTGGACTACAGTTTCCATCAGCTCAATCGGCGTGGGGAGAGGCTTTGACGCATCCTTTGTCTGGTTCTGACAGGCTGGGCCAGTTTGCTAACAAACACACATACACACCCAGGAGTTCCTTCCTAGGGCAACACAATCTTAGCTTTTTTGCCCCAAGAGTTTGCGAATAACACACAAGTAGCATGGAATAAAACCTCTACAAAGGCCACCTCTGGAGCAGAAGGCATACCTGGGCTAGGTATTTTGTCACAAAAGGTCAGCTGGAAAATGCAAACGCCAGCTAACCACACCCTAGGTTTGCCAACACCTCAAAGTTCGTAGTCCTTATGGCTAAAAAGAGGATTGGAAATGTCATCACAATTCTGAGGAGATGTTGGTTTAGAGAAGGACTGTGCTGGAGATTTTTTGAGGGAGGGGTGATGTCAGAACTTTGCAAAGCTGTTTTGCTTCCCAAATTAAGATTTCCGTTCCTACCTGTGATTTGTACTAAAACTCCGATTTTGATACCAAAAGTATGAAAACACAAAGTGACCCAACTGAATTGATTCTCTGGGTGAATTGTGACCTGGTGCCAAGATACAGGCCCCTTATGATATGTGCATAAATGCTGGCCACGAAAGATAGCTACAGCTACAAAAAAATTCTTGCTAGGAGAAGAACAAGGTTCATGACTAATGCAAGCCAGGAATGATGGGACTTGTAGTCATCCCCTCGAAAGGGGTTCTCAGCAGACCCTGCTTGGACGTGTCTTCCAGAAACCACAGAATGTCTGGCTGGCAGGATCTGCCAAGCCCCTCCTTTCCAAATGAATATTGACAGAGCTAATTGCGGTCTGCTACCAAGAATGATGGCTTGTTCCAGAGTAGCAGGGTGGAGAGAGAGAGGAGAGGAGAGGAGAGAACAGAAGAGAAGAGAAGAGAAGAGAAGAGAAGAGAAGGAAGAGGAGAGGAGAGGAATGCTGCCTGTCTCGGACTCCTCCAGAGCTGGCGCAGTCCTGGAACGCAGCAAGACGCTCCCCGGTGGGCACAAGCGGTGCAGCCCCCAACCAGACTAATTGCTTCCTGATTGTCTTCTGGCCACCCACCGGGTAAAATAGAGAGACCAAGTTTGTCTGGCACATAAGTAAGCACTCCACACCAATTTGGAATACGGTAATCATCCGCTGCGCCATCTAATTAAAATCCGATCACTTAGGATAATTATTTCATATCCTAAGTATCGGGTTAGGGGCCAGAACTTGGAAGAACAAGCTGTGGGGAGGAGGGGGTGGGGAAGAGAGGGAGAGAGACACCCCAGAAGTGCTACCATCCCCGATCCAGAGAGAGGGAGTCTGTGGCTTTTCACAGCCCGGCTGAACATGCAGGAGGGCACCTTGGCTGGAAAGTGGGCATCGTCCAGCTCTCCCATCCTACAGTAGTAAAAGCAAATTAAAGCCCGACTGGAGAAGGAACAGGAGGTGCAAATTAGAACATTATTAACATGTGACAAAATTACAAATTAACACATTACAAAAAAGACGTTGAAACTTTGGGGAAAGGGCAGAGAAGAGCAACTAAGATGATTAAAAACATGACGAGCAGTTGCAGGATTTGGGTTTGGCCAGTCTAGAGAAAAGAAGGACATGATAGCAACATTCCAGTATCTGAGAAGTTGCCCCAAAGAAGAGGGGCTCAACTTATTCTCCAAAGCCCCTGAAGGCAGAACAAGAAACAATGGATGGAAGCTAATCAAGGAGAGAAACAACCTGGAATGAAGGAGAAACTTCCTAACAGTGAAAACAATAAACAGGTGGAACGGATTGCCACCAGAAGTTGTGGGGGCTCCATCACTGGAGGTTTTTAAGAAGAGTTTGGACAGTCACATGTCTGAAATGGTAGGAGGTCTCCTGCCTGAGCAGGGGGTTGGACTAGAAGACCTCCAAGGCTCCTTCCAGCTCTAGGAACAGTACTAGGCCGGATACACGAGCCAGTGTCACAGACTGCAAGGAACACTAATGTTTCTTACACTTGTGCTACAACTGGTGGTACCACAGGCAGAGCTGGAGAAGCTTCAGATGCTGAGTAGAACAACTAGATTTCACCCCTGGGCAGACTCTTCCTCACTTCATTTAGGATGGGTTCTAGAAGCAGAGATCAATTCTAGAATCCATCTGACCTGAATCCTCTGCAGAAGGGGTGGAATCTGGGCATAACCTGGGAGATCTTATGATAATGTATAACTAAGGCCAGGGGGAGCCTTCTCAAATAAGTTGCCTCCACATTCTCTGGAGAGATCTGCAACTATGGATTTCAGAAGCCTCAGCCAACCAACCAGGAAGACAAGCTCACAGTACTAGCTTTTATTT
The DNA here is from genome assembly GCA_032468115.1 of Grayia smithii. Taxonomy (NCBI): domain Eukaryota; kingdom Metazoa; phylum Chordata; class Lepidosauria; order Squamata; family Grayiidae; genus Grayia; species Grayia smithii. Next base: position 138,660 of record JANHFM010002098.1, read on the forward strand.
ATGTATTGTCCAGTTCCCAAAATCCTGATCCAGCTCTGCAGATCTACCAAGTGCTCACAAGGCCACACCAGTAGTTTTTGCCCTGTGTTGGATCAGAATAATACAATATCAGAGTTGGAAGGGACCTTGGAGGCCTTCCAGTCAATCTAGTATCCTGATCAAGGAGACCTACAGGATTCCAGACCAATGGCTGTCCAAACTTTTTTTGAAGACCTCCAGTGATAGAGCACCCATAACTTCTGGAGGCAAGGCATTCCGTTGATTCATTGTTCTAACTGACATGAAATTTCTCCTTACTTCTGGGGTGGTTCTCTCCTTGACTAGTTTCCATCCATTGGTTCAAAAGGGGTCTCCCAATTTTCCTGCACTGGAAAATCCCAGCTGTATGCACTCGTTAACCTATATATCTCCAAACAACCTAGTAGTGCAGTCATTGATTGGCCAATGAAATGGGACACATGGAGGCATCTCTCCTCAAACACTTTGGCCGAGGAGAATGACGATTTTTCCTGGGAAGACTCACCAAAGCTTGCCAAGAAATCCAATGAGGAGATGGACAATGCTAGAAGTTTTGGCCCCGAACCCAGCTGCCTCTCGCCCAGCTCGGGCCTATCAATCACCGCCATTGACATCCTCTTCACAACTTTTTTTTCCAAGTCCGGATGTCCCAATTCCTGCTGATTACACATCAGAGGACCCAGGAGAGGACTTGGTATCTCCCATTTCCAGGAAGGGAGGGGACGGCGAGGAAAAGACACCGATAACCACAAAACTCCCCCAAAACCCCATTCAGCTTGGCTCGCATTGCGGGATCAGCTATTGTTCCTGCTGGAAACGTCCAGCGAGACGGAGAAAGTATTTCCTCCGCTATAAATCTCCAAGCCTCTTTACCTTGGCACCGCATCCTCCTTTTCTTCCCCTCCCAAAAGTGTCTTTTGTTAAATCGTCTTTGCAAAAAAACCCAAAAACCCACAACCAACCCCCCCAAACCCCCCAGCCTTTGCAGGTAGGGGCTAAACCGGCCTCCCCTCGTATTCAGTGGGTGGCTGAGCTCTGCCCCTTCCAGTGTCTTGATTTATCAACTTTATGTTGCCTTGGAGAAATGGCGGCACGAAAGCCACAGGGAAGGCCAAAGGGCATCCAAGCCCTTTGCTCTCTTTCTAGGGAGAATCTCAAGCGTTCCAGTTGTGCCAAAGGTGCTTCTCGCAAAGGCAACTGGACTTTCGGGGTGGGGGGTTCTTTCTTTGAAAACATTTCGCCTCTCATTCAAGAAGAGGAAACGAGGAAGCTTCTTGGGTGAGAAGCAAAATGTTTTTAAGGGGAAAAAAACCCCCAGAAAGTCCATTTCTCTTTTGGAAAAGCTCTTTTGGGCTTTTGGTCTCCAGGGTCTTATGAGGAGGAGAAGAAAACTTGCCTCTTTGTCACTTCACACTGAAGACGCCAAAATCTGGGAAGAAACGTGAAGAAAGAGGGAACCAAGAGGAGAAATGGTGCAGCCTGCCTTGACTTTGCTTGGGTCCATGTCTGGGCTTTCCCCCCCCGATTTTGAGATGCTATCTCTGGGGTCCCCAGAGTGGGCATCTTCCCCTCTCTTGGTCAATCATTCCACAGGCAACAGAGTCCATCAGAGTGCAGCCCCTTGTGAAATATCGCTCCAACGTCCAGGAGACTTTGCAAGCCCTCCCTCCGATTTTCATCGCCCCCATTAGCTCCTCCGTCCTTGTTTAAAAATCCCCGTCGCTTTGGAAACCGCCAAGTGGAGGGGCCCCCCCCCCC
>JANHFM010002099.1:28411-43788 GCA_032468115.1 Grayia smithii
ATACTGTTATTGTTATTAGAATGAGGGACTCAAATGCTGAACAATAATGCTCATATTTTAATACAAATATGTATAAGCATATTATTATAATTCTATAAATATGATTTAAATAACAATATTAATATTATCATTACTACTTGTATTCAGATGAATGATACCCAGATGCCCCACTGTTTATGTTGATATATATTTAAAAAAATGTTTTAAAAAACATTAGGAACAAAGTAATAGCAAATCATGTTTCCCACAAAATTACTAGTACCAAATTATCCTTGGGATCTCATTATCAATTATTTTCAAATGTTTTAAATCCTACTTCAATCAAAACAAAGCTGAATCAAGTCCAACACCAGATTTCCAACAGTATTCAATGGATTAAGCTCCTGTTGATCAGAACCATTTCTACAATGTGTGTTGTCTAAGGGAAAAAAATCACACCCTTGTGTATAAAGAGAAATTGAATGGTAGTGAGATTTTCACTTCAATTCTGAAGACTGATATTTTCAATTGTCCCTGAGAAACCTAGCAGGTTATATGACACATATCTCTGTCCTCCATCAGAGAGATGCTCAGGAAGAATTGCTGGCAGAGACCTGCCTCTGTGGCTTCCCAAAATCTGCCATTTAAGGTAGTCACTTCATTCTGCCCAATGTTAGGGCTAGCTCTGCCATCAACAGGATCCAAAATTTACACCAGCCCATTTTTCTGTAATGCTCAGTTACCTCATATACCTTATTTTGGCCTCATGAAGAATGTGCTACAAACTATGAATGTTGATTTCCCTGTTATGCTCTTTTCCTCACTCTTCCAGGCAGTGGTGAAATCCAAATTTTTTTACTACCGGATACTGCAAAATCTCCATTCCCACCCCACTCCAGGGGAAGGATACTGCAAAATTCCCATTTCCACCCCACTCTGGGGCCAGCCAGAGGTAGTATTTGCCAGTTCTCCGAACTACTCAAAATTTCTGCTACCGGTTCTCCGAACTGCTCAAGATTTCCGCTACCGGTTCTCCAGAACCTGTCAGAACCTGCTGGATTTCACCTCTGCTTCCAGGGCCTAAATGTAACACAGCAATCTGAACTGCACATATTATAAGCCTACTTTGTTTCCAGTTCCTGCACTAATAAGACCCACTACGGAAACATGCAGACAAAACATTCTAAATTGACTTTTCTATCACACTGTTTAGTTCAACTTCAGTGCAGTCAATGTAATTCAAGATTGCAGTGATTTTTATATCATTCAGAAGTTTAGATTTCAGGTGGTGTGCAGAATAAAACCAGCTCTCCCCAAACAGAAAAAGGCAGCACCTAGATGTAGATTAAAACTTGTTCAGTTAAATTATACACAATTTAGTGTCCCCAGTTTTTTTAACACAAATCCTAAACTTCCTAGCTATATACCTCATTAGCTGAAAACACCTGGAGGAAAATAGGTTGCCTATACCTATGTTTAATCAGTAACTAGTATTATTGGAAGTGTTTTGTTATGTAGCATTATAAACTTGAGGAGGACTTCAAAGATAATCTACCTCTATGGGGGGTATGGACAGAGAAAGGCTTTAGTAAATTATTTAATAGAGACTTTGTAACAGAGGTGGGTTTCAGCAAGTTCTGGAGTTTTGGAGAACCGGTAATGGAAATTTTGAGTAGTTCGGAAACCTGGTAAATACCACCTCTGACTGGCCCCGCCCCCATCTATTCTCTGCTTCCCAAATCCCAGCTGATTAGGAGGAAATGGGGATTTTGCAGTAACCATCTCCTGGATTGTGGAGGGAATGGAGATTTTACAGTATCCTTCCCCTGGAGTGGGGTGGGAATGGAGATTTTACAGTATACTTCCCGTGCCATGCCCACCAAGCCACACCCATAGAACCAATGGTAAAAAATGTTGAAACCCACCACTGGTTTGTAACAGTTAATTTGAAAAGAGCTAAAATGAATAAATAGTCCATTAAAATATGTCTATCAGAACAGAGCTGGAAGGGACCTTGGAGGTCTTCTAGTCCAACCCCCTGCTCAAGTAGGAAATTCTATACTATTTCAGACAGGTGGCTGTCCAGTCTTTTCTTTAATACCTCTTTTCTAAGAGCATATGAGGGATGGAGGGGGAGTGTTTTTATTTTCCTTCATACTTTAATTTTAACATGGAATCTTAATTGTTGGTTGTTCAGTAAAAGCAATCATATTCTAAAGCTTTTCTCATTCAGTTTTGGGTGTTATCAATCAGGGGTAACTAACTAAAATAGTACAATCGCTGGTGAAGATTTTTGGATGGTAAAGGAAATGATGGTGGGATGGCCATGGTAATGACAATGACACAAAATACTGAAGACTATTATATGCAAGCTCAAATCGGTCCATCCATTCCAACTCACTGACTCATTATGCATATGCCCCAAAGTGACATATAATAAGCAAATGAGTGTTTTGATCTTAGCACTTACAACAATATGGATGATTTTAAGCCTTCCTTCCGGAAGAATGTTAGCATCATAAAACACCTCATAATCATGCTCAATATTTATTGCTAAAGCATCCATGGAAGTTGTTTCCAAAGTGCTGTTCTCTGGCATGTTGAAAATTGGATGGACCTCAAGCATAGGGTGCCATCTTGTGGCATTGTACAGCCACACAATACAAAGCATATGTTGATTGTTTCTGGAATAACCCCTCAGCAATTTTAGCCAAGCTGGGTTTTTATAAGAAAGACTATGAACATGGTCTCAGTCACACTGGGAATTCCTGATCAGGGCAGGTAGATGTTTCCATCTGTGGTCGGAATAGTGTAAAGTAGGAACATAATGGCAATATCATGTATTAAAATTCTTGAACCAGTTCATTTAACATTTTTAAAACCAATGAATTCTACTCATTCTATTAAGCTAAGCCAGGCACAAAGACATAACATACAATATAAAAACCACAATTTACAATTACCCAAACTGCTTCAAAAGATATGAATCTCAATCTAAAGAGTATCCTAATAGAGTTACAATGTCCCATAAGGCAACTATCTGGTCCTCACACCAGCTATATGTCAATATACTATACCTATATAATTTATGGACTCATCTAATTCTGTTTAATGATAAGGATTTTTTAAAATTAGGACTGCAATCCCCCTTATGTTAAATTTCCTAATTATTAAAAAATCTCTTGGACTTTCTTATGAAGTTATCATATTGTTCCTTTTTATTTTTCCCCATGGGTATATTTTTGCATTATTTCAACCTGATGTTTTGGAAGATATATAAGGAACATAGTGGGACAAGTTGGAGAAGGTTCTTATTAGAGTATGCACTGAAAATATATTTTACACTTCAAACTTTAGAGTTTAGCCAACAAGTAATGTTAACAAACAACGTTAAAATGCAGAATTTCAATCTACTGTCAAGCATGGAGAAAAATATCCCTGTTGGACACAAGAAATAATCTGCAGAAGTTTGTTAATCATAAAGACTGTCAGATGTACCCAAACTATTTTAAAGTGCTGTGCTGTGAAACTAGAATTAAATAATTGCAAACTGTAAACCCTGTAATCTGAAGTCCTTCAGATAAGAAGTAAAAAAAAATGTTCAAAGAATAGCTTTGAAATTCCATGGAAAGAATTTCAGGAACACTGGCAAGAGTTTTGTTGGTTTATTAGTGCTTGAAACAACTAGGAATAAAATCCAAATAAAAGCTTTATTTCTGTTTTCTCTTGTTTTTCAAAAATTCTACAGTTGAGGGTAGTGAACAAAATTTAGATGAGGCAAGGACTTTAATAAATGAAATCTTAAAAACAGAAGGAGATATTTATTTCATAATCATGATAAATGTACAATATTGAGCAAGTCAGTTTCTTGAGAAAAATAGCCATCTCTGCAACAATATCTAAAATTAACAAACTGAACTGAAAACTTCTGAATTCAGAGTAGTGATAAAAACTTAATTTTGAAAAATGGAGTTTCAGTGTTTTCCATACCTTTATATCTGCGTCAGTAATGGGTTTCAATTGTGGTTGCTACCGGTTCGCTCGTGGGCGCACAGGCACTAACGCACACATGTGACGCTTATGTGCATGCACAGAAGTGTCCAGGCAGGTGGGCGGAACCTCCCACTGCCACCACTACCAGTTCGCCTAATCCAGGGCGAACTGGTAGTAACCCACCACTGATCTGCATGAAGAAATATTGGGAGACTTTCTGAAGGAAGAAATGCAGACATTTATCAAATCATGCATTTTAATTATGTAATTAAATATTAAATCAAACTTTATATATATATAAAAGATTAAATAATATAAACAGGCAAAAATTGTTCTGCTGCTTGCCTCCCCCCATGCAAGGCTAACTCAAACTCAGGTTTCCCTAATCTGTTGAAATTGTAATCCACTACATGAAAAGTCAGGGCTTAGGAAGTCAAAAATACATACTATGCCTGTTTGTTGATTCTGGCTGCTCTGCATAATCCTCCTTCTATTACTGGGTGAAGACTAAATAAGTCTACCCATAGAGTTATTTTGCATGGATTATTGATATTTTTCCATCAGCAAAGTTGTACTTTTGTAATTTTCAGGTATCCTAACTGTAGGATCTCCCAGAAATGATTGCAGGTATTGTCTGCTTTTGTAACTTCTCTATTCCCAAAATGGGACCACCGTGGAATAAGCCTTGCTATAAAACTCAAAACTCATACAGTCCAAGTGAGACTTGGACTGTATACAGGAGGCACGCTAGGCAACTGAACCACTTCCACACGACCTGCCTTCACAGACTTCTGAGGATCCGGTGGCAGGACAAAGTGCCAGACACAAAAGTCCTCTCCAGAGCAGGCCTGCCATCAGTTCACACCCTGCTGATGAAAGCTCAGGCACGCTGGGCAGGCCATGTTGCAAGCATGCCAGACTATCTCTAAACAGCTCCTCTATGATGAGCTGTCTCAAGGAAAGCGATAGCATGGGGGACAAAGGAAGTGATACAAAGACTCACTGAAAGCCTCTCTCAAGTCCCCGAATATTGACACCACCTCCTGAGAAACCTTGGCACAAGATTGATTGACATGGCGCACGTTGATCCACCAAGGCTGCCAGGCATTTGAAGACAGAAGAACAATAGCACAAGTGAGCACTCTGCAAAGCCAGAGCTGCAAATGATGCAACAATGGTGCCCACACGTCTGCCCAACATGTGGCAGAATATTCCGTGCCCATACCAGCCACCTGCGGACACACCATGGACAGCCCACAACCCATTAGATGTCAAGGTCCTCTTCAAAAACGATTGAGAAATACCATTCCCAAAATAAGGAAATTACAAGCCACAAATTTCATTTATTTTAAAGCACTTTTAGATGCCTCTGGTTTTCAAATACATTTTCTAAATACTTGGCCACTTAAAGAATGCCATGTGAGAATATTTGCTGCCCTTCAGGAGCCAAGTAGTGCTTGTTGAATAGGCCTTCATAAAATCATGGGAGTTGTGGAGGAATCAGTATTTTCCCAAAAGAATCAAAAAAGGCTTGAAAGAAGAACTTGGGAGCAGCTTTCAGAATGAGCTATTATTTGTTCTGAGCTGGCCATGGTAGCCAAAATCAACATTGATAATGGGCAGACCCTGCCTTACTGGTTTGACTACAGTTTGTAACAATTCAGATATGGTCATCAGATTTTTCATCAAAAATTTGATTTGATTCAGATAGGGCCTGATTTCTTTATCAGACTGGGGTGGGGTTGTGGTGGAAACACAACTGCTGATTCAAGGCACTAAGCTATATCAGCCATACAACTACAGAATAGTAGTTCTCCACTGCATGTGTAGCTCATGAAAAATTATGTCTTTTGATTAAGTGATTCACCTGGAAAAGGTGCTACCAGACTGCTCCTGAGTTTTTAGAATAGTCCCCTTGTAAATGTGGAGCTGATAACCATACAGTAGCTAAGGCTCTGGAAAAACCTAGGTACTGAGAGGTGATTACAGGGAGGAAACTAAAGGCAAAGCAGAAGGGATATTTAATCTTTCATTTACTTTAACTTTGCGACTTAACTCCTTCCGTTAGTGGGTTTCACACTGCAAATTTTTATGACTGTGTCTAGTTCTCTAACTGGAAGGTCTCAGAATGAGAAGGTGGATGACTAAAGAATTATACAACTTCCTTCTACTCATTCCCTTTTGATGCCACTGTGCAGAAATTGATATAGCAGGCTGTGCTTCAAAAACTACTTCCTGGATATGGAATCAAGATCTGACTAACAATTGGCTGGAGAGCCCATAGCAAAGCTGAAATTCCCCACAACTCCTCCCTATTCAGGTAAAAAAAATTTTTTTTTAATCCTTTTGGAAAATCAAGATTCAGCAGGAAAAAGAATCTAGAAGAAATTAAGGCTAAGAAAGGGATCTAAGATAATAATTGCTCCTAAAATTCAGATTTAAAGCTCTGATCTAGAAGAGTCAAGAGAAGCAAATAGAACCTCTTTTTTTGGCTGTAGTGACTGTGTCTCACAGATCTAAATAAACATTTTAGCCAGGAATCTACTATTAGATCTTTGATTTTTTTTAATGTGTGCACTGAGATCTTCTCTATTTGTACTTTTTTTATAGCGGAGTTCAACAAACTCAAAAAATTTTCAGTATTATCAGATGTCTTTCCATAATCTTGTACTTTTCTGTGAGAGGTCTTGTGAGGACACCATCTGTGAATTAAACAGGGTTTTTTTTAAGTTTCTTTTGCCACTGAGTATTTTGCATATGAGCATATAAGGTTTTTTTTTTATTATTTCATATATATACATATATTTATATCCCGCCCTTCTCTGGAGACTCAGGGCGGCTTACAATTTCTTTAAGCACAAATCAATGTGCTTAGCCATAGTTAAATGTTTTTTAGATCAGCCTTTCATTTTTAAAAAAAATAGTTAATCTATTCCTTATGAGACTGATCTTACTCCCAAAAGGGGTGAATGGGTTTCTAATTTGCGTAGAAACAGGCAGCAGAATCCAGAGAAATTCAAATGATGAACGCAGTGTTGTGCCAATGTGATGCAAGTGCCTTCCCTTTTATACCAGTGTTATGATCTCACACACACATATGAAAGAAATAAAACTTGCATTGCAGCAGAGCTATGTTGCTTTTGTCATTTGGACAAAATTGCTGGCTGCTACTGATACCTCTGGACACATGTCTCCAAACTCTACAGCCATGTGAAGTAAACTGAATGGATTTCAGTTTTATCGATTTGTGTTAACTGGCCAGTACGATGAAATCAGCAGATGTATAACCAGAAGGTTTGGAGAGAGGATTGAGACTTCCAACCCTTTATTTGGATATGAGCTGCTGCTATAACTTCAATAACATCCAAACAAATATTGGATTTTTCTGGAGCAACGAAAACATCAGAATAACTATTGCTGGTAGACATTGGTTATGAATTCTTTTGATAGATTGGACATAGTCTTAGCTTTAAGTATCATGTACACTGAAGTCCAAAAAGAAAGAGAGTGATATTCTAAGTCATTTTCCTCATTCTGGGATGGAATAAGATACAAATTTGAACTCAGAAGTACTTTTCTTTCTTCTGTAATACAAAATATAAACCCTACCTTTTCTGGAATGCATATTCAACGAAAAGCCAATCTACTGTTTTTCCCCCCTAAGTATATTTTTGTTAATAGCCATTTATAACCCATCCCAGAACAATTTAAATAATATAACATTTATTTTATTTATTTTTTTTAGCAAATTTATATGCCACCCTTCTCCCGAGGGACTCAGGGTGGCAAACAACAAATAAAACATATAAAAGCAATTTAAGATAATAGTTAAAATCAATTTAAAACCCATATGCGATCAAAGTTAATAAATAATAAAAAACCCTGGAAACAGCATCAGCCCATCTGTTGGAATAGCCAAGTCTTTAGTCACAACAGAAAGAGCGGAGATCAGGCGCCGTCCGGAGCTCGGTGGGTAACCTGTTCCAGAGGGTGGGTGCGCCCACAGAGAACGCCCTACCCTGGTATGCCCCTGGTAGGCATAAAGCAGGAATATAAAACACATTGGATCCAAAACCAAAAAGTTGATTTAGGGTAGATATATGCAGGCTATCAACACTTCCTTAACTCAAACATGTATTTCCGTGGAAATCTGCAGCTAAATGGGTGGCAATTGGTGTGCTATATGAACCTCTAGCCATGCAAAGCATCTTTCCACTGCATATTATTCCTGTTAATTTAAGTATTCCTAGTCATTTTGAAATTGCTAATAAATTATTAAAATAAATTAAGCTGAATTATATTCTTTGCTTGTGGGCAATTTAGGGTTTATCCATAAGCTGTGGATACCGAAACTTGTCAAAAATAAAACATTCCCCACCCACCAAATATACCCACATTTGCCAGCACTATGACATTACTACTCAGAAAAAAATCCCTATTTTTTAGTCAACATTCCCATTTCATGCAGATGCTGTAGGCAGAAGTGAGCAAATTGCAAATTGACTTGCATATTTTCATGCTTATTAATGAATGACTGTTCATTTTTTTCATCTACCAGTATCAAAATCTTTGTAATGTTTATCTATCTCCCTATCAAATGGAGGTACCTCTGCCTCCCGCAGGGATATTTACACTAACAGTTTTATTTGCAGGATTTTTTAAATGTATAAATAGCCTACTCTGGCCAGTGCCTCTTGCTCAAACCAGTGAAGTCACAGGCATTGCAATCCAAATTCCATCTGTGAGGGAAGGCTAATATTAGAGTAGACAGGTGATCCCAATACCAGCTATTTTTTCATATAAAATGTTTTCATCCTGGGCAGTGGGTTTAACAAATCTGAGTTGCAAACATCCCAATGATCACTTGGTGGCAGTAACAAGATTCTATTACCCTTGACTCTGCCCCTATCTAGTGGCCACCCTTGCTTTCCAGACCAGTTTTGTTAGCTTTAATGTATCAGGCGTAGATATACAACTTTTTGTCCAAAGTACAAGTAGTCCTCGGATTATGATGGTAATAAGGACCAGAATTGGAGACTGCAATCCTGGCAGTTCCGGTTGCTGTTGTTAAGTAAGGATCTTATGTGACTGCAACTTTCCAACAGTTAAAGTCAATTTGATCCCTGCCAGATACTATGAAATGGAGACAGGGATGTTACCAAGTGCTCAAATTGCAATCACAAGCATGCTGCAGTGGCTGCATCTAAATATAAGGCACAAAAGTTTCTAAAAATGTTTAAGTTTAGAAACACCTGTAGTTACAGACTTCTTTTTTTTTTCAAGATCCTGACCTTAAACAAGACACGGCTTCTAGCTCTGGACAAAACAAGGTGGCAGCAGAGATGTTTCAAAATAAAAAGAAATCATAACTGTTTTTTGCCATCCAGTTGTTGTTCAGATTTTGGCAGCCCAGATAAAGATGGGATGAAAATATAACAACTAAATTAAAAACATGATTAGGAAATGAAAGCAGTCATTTTATAGGCTTAAGTAAAGGAGGAGGGTGTCCCTTGGATTCAGCTTTTGACACCTGGTGACTGCTTGGATAAGGTCCCTGCAGTTTTCTTGCCAAGGTTTTTCCCGAAGTACCTGCCATGCCTCTTTTCTAAGGCTGAGAGTAACTGGCCCACAGTCGCCCAGCTGGCTTTGACCCTAAGGCGGCAATAGAACTCCCCTCTCCCGGTTTCTAGCCTGGTTCTTTCACCATTAGATCAACCTGCTAAGAATTTAAATCCGCACAGTACGAAGCCCGCTTTTCTAGTGCAAGCGGGCAGAGGCAAGCATGACTTTGGTTTGCTTTGCGCTTCAAGCTTCGAAAAACGAGAATGGAGAGTAGGTCAAACTTTTCTCTCGGGACCTCGTCAGCTTTGTTTTGTTAATCTACAATTCTTTTAAGATCTCTGTATATCTCATGCTGGGCTTTGCAATGTTCACAGGTGAAATCCGACCGTAACGATTGTTCGGATAAATTTTAGGATTTCCCCCAGGCACCGCCCTCTTCGCCAGCGATCCGAGCAGCCCCTGGGGCGCATGCAGATGTCAGAACTGCAACAGTAGCAGCTGAGAGACCGTGTTGCACGCGAGGCGGGGCCCGACGTAGACTGCGGGTCCGAAGTCTTTTCCTTGCAAAGTAAGGGAATTTTGCCCTCACCAAACATGGCTGCCTATGCACCGATTGAGCCTCCTCTTCCCGCAGACTTCAAAATGGCCATCCCGCCCCGCTATGGATCAAGCGTGCCCACATTTGATATGGCGGATCTCGCTTCCTTTGGTAAATAGACCGGAGCATAGGGAAAGATATAAAGAGAAGCTCGGCTTCTGATGCTTTCCTGATCAATACCACACAAGTGGGCTTCTTTCACGGAGCGCTCGGGATTTATAGAACTGTACAGATCTCCTCATCATGGGACCACTAGATCCAAAACAATTACGGCAAAGTAAGTCGACGAGGCGCGTTGGAGACGGCCGCGGTCTAAAGTTACGGTTCTTAACCTCATGGATTCCAACGGATGGGAAAGAGAGGGGACAAAAACTCCCCCCCCCGCCCCCACCTCTGACGGATGTGACGTTAACACAGGATGTGGCGCGGTGGAGGGACACGCAGAGCAAGGGGAGCGTTTAGCCGCGCGGCATGCCGGGAAGCGGCGAACTAAGTGGGCGGCGAGGGGAGGTGGGTCACTCCAAGGCGTTTCCTGGGCTCTGGGGCGGGAGGGGGAAGTTCGAGATGGATTCACCTTAATGGCGGTTACCGCGGGAGGCCTCGAGTCACCCTCCCAGCCCCGTCTGGCCCGGCCATGCCCGGCCCAGCTGCCCCTGCAGGAGCCCAAAGGTAAGAAACGCGGCTGCTGCTGCCGTTGCTTAAGGTGAGGAGCTCAACCGGACGGCCAGCCGGGACCCTTCGCCCTCGGCTGCCTGCTGTCTCCCACAGCCCGGAGCGTGGAAGGGAAGCCGCCGCCGCCTCCTCTTCCTCCTCCTCCGCCACCTGTACGCCAGCCTCCCTCTTCGCTCCGCCTCGCACCCCTCGGGTCTGAAAAGGGGGAAGGAGTCCGTCCCCCCGTTTCGGGTGGCGGGGTACGAACCAGCAGCAGCCCCTTTTCTCCCTGGCTGGGGAGCGTGTTGCTGCGAGTAACGTGCCTTTGGGAAAGTCCAAAGCGGGAAGGCAACGGCGATGCGTATCCCGGCGTTTCCTCTTCCTCTCAATTAATAGACGAGCGTATTTCCTCCCTTTGAAAGTTGGAAGAAAACAACCAGGGAAGGGATGATGGAGGAATGGGTCGTGTCGTCATGACGGCATGTTTCTTGGCCTGGTTTGGGCAGTCAAGAGGTGTTGGGTTTCTTTTGGAGTTGTTCCCAAGCTTGTCTCTTGTCTTTGTTCTCCTAAGCACCAGTAAGTAGGTGGTACATCGCTGGCCTGTAAGTGCCGGCGTTTCTTCATCTCTTCTTTTCCCTCTCCGGCCTGTTTTCATTCCTCCATAGGTGAAGACGGGATCAAGCAGTGGTGATTTTATGCTAATTGGCACTGTGCCATCTTAAGTGTTTCGTTTTGTTTTTTTTATTGCGGGAGTGTGGCACAAATTAGGTTGCTGGAATTGCTTCCCACCTACTTTGCCCACAGTGGGGTTGTTTTTTTTAACCCTCAAGATGAGTGTATTAGGGAATTTCAATCTGAAGGATAGGATTATTATAAAGAGCAGAGTCAAGATTCTCATTCTCATCATCCGAAAGATAACTGTTTATTTTGAAAGCAAAAAAAAAAAAAAGTTAAAACAGCTGTTTAATGCCACAGCAACATTGTGGAAGTTGGCACTTATCGAGTCTTAGTTTTGTCGTTACATTCAAGGTTAAAAAGTAGGTTTTGATTAAAAATTCTCATAAAAATACTGAACTCTCCCCCTCCAATCTTTTGTTTCATTGAAATTGATGAGCCTAGCTTCAGACCTGAGCTAAGGTTCTCTTACCTCTCCCCTGTTCTAGCAGCATGCCAAGGAATAAGAAATGCACTAGATCAGGGGTGTCAAACTGGATTTCTTCGAGGGTTGGATCAACTTTGTAGTTCTCCTCTGCGGGCAGGCCTGGGGGGGAGGGGGGAGATGGATGCCTCCTGCAGCACCCTGCCAGCCAAAACAGGGTGTAGGGGGCTGTGAGTGCCCCATTTTGGCTGCCAGGGCTACCACAAGCTGGTCATTTGCTATTTCCAGCCAGTCCCGCGGGCCAAATTTAAGCATTTCTGGATCTGGCCCCACAGGTCTTGAGTTTGACACCCCTGCACTAGATTCAAGAGATTTGCTGTTTTTCTCAAAGTACTCCTGTGGTATTTCTATTTTACTTCTTTGTGATATCAGAGGAATGCTTCCTGCAACGTGAAGAGAGATGCGAAGTCAACTACCTCTATTCAAGAATGGACTTTTTCCCTTATAGAAGGAGAAAAAAGCTAACATTTGTGGGTTCTTTCCCAGTCACCAAATCTTTCTATGACTTTTTCACTGACTTTAAAAAAAACAAAATTTAATTCTTTATATTTGGCCATGTAACCCCTCCTTTTTAAAGCACATTTTCATATGAGGAAAGGTACGCCAAAATTCCTGAACTGCCATGTTGTAAATATTCATATATGACCTTACTCTAAGAGAGCAGGACGTTGTACTTTTTGTTTTGATGCTTCATGCACTTGTAAACAAGAGAGAATGCAGCAACACAGGTAGTAATGGGGATGTTTTAAATGCCCATGTGTCATCAGTGCTGTATGAGTTGCATTGCTTGCCACATGACTTCAAATGCTGATTGTCACTTATAAAGTCCTTCATGGAAGACTTCATCATTTGAGAGACCACGTTTCTCCAGTGTTTTCTGCCCATCAGATAACATCGGGAAGAGTAGGGGAGCTCCAGTCCCTTCAATCAGTCATCTAATGGTATCCTGGAAGCACACTTTCTCTCTTGTCATCTGGAACAGCATACCCCCAGAGATTTGTATGGCTCTCACAGTATAGGGGTTACCTATGTCTTTGAAAATGGGATTTGCTCCCATTTGGGGTTAGGTTGTTGAGCCCAGGGTTGTTTTCTTTTGTGTTACATTAAGTAATTTTGTCTAGATGTGCATGTTCTTTTCTTTTTTGTCTTTTTAATTATGTAGGCCACCTGAAATTACCTGGGAGACAGGTGACCTCCAAATAAAATAATAAATAAATAAATAAATAAATAAAGTTGTAATCACAGTCCTGTGAGAAAAAATAAATTTTGGGTTGAATCCCACTAATAACTAGTAGACCCACTGAAATGAATGGGTTATATAGTACTTGGATTCGTTAGGGGGACTTAAATTTCAGTGAGTCTGTTCTAAATATGTCTTAAGCTTAAATTTGTCCCTGTTAATCTACATGAAATATAATAAACACAACTTTGCTATAGAACCAGCTTAAGGTGTGGTAAATAATTTCAGTTTGAGTTATAAAAAGTTCCAGGACATATTGTATGAATGCTTTAGTGTTTAAGGCAAGGAAATTCCAAAATGTTTGTTATGGCATTAAATTCTGAGAGTTACACCTATTTGTGCGATTCTTCTCTAGATACCTTGGTTTTCCTGTTAACTGCCTACTGCTTTTTATTGCTAATTATTATAGCTACTGACTCTGCCCAAACTTCAAAGGCATATTTTTTAACTCACTTCAAGTAGGATTTTTTTCTTCCCTCAATCGTGTAATTCTTGGGGACTGCCTGAACAAGTCCTTGCAGTTTTCTTGGCAAGGGTGTTCAGAAGTGGTTTGCCTTCTTTCTAGGACTGGAAATGACTGGCCCAAGGTCACCCAGCTGGCTTCGTCCCTAAGGCAGGACAGAATACACAGGTTCCCATTATCTAAGCCTGATGCCTTAACCGCTATACCAAATTGACTCTCAAGTAGGATATCTTTCTCTAACTTGCTCTGTCTCGAAGTCCATCATGAAACTTTGCCTCCTATATGCCATTTGGGAGCTTGATACCAAACTTCAGTATTGAAGCTTTTCCTGTTTGTTCAAAACAGTGGAACAAGGCATTGGGGGAAGACAAGAAAATACTGAATTGAGGAACTACCACATCCATCCTCAAAGTACAGGTAGACCTTGATTTGAGACCAATAATCATTATCCACAGTTAATACTACCCTAAATTGCTGACCAAGCTTTCAGTTCTGATATTGAATAGGTATTGAAATTGAACATTAATATGGATGAGAAAATCCATCAGTTCTCAATCTCTTGCTATATTACAAAATAGATATCTCTGGTTGTAAGTTTTTCTCTGATCTCAAGAGGTATGTGTGAATTGCTACTATTTAGAATGGTAAATGTATGGAACACTGCCTGATCCTGTTGTTGATCTTGCTAATACCCATGCCTTTTGCCTTGGACTGTCTACCGTGGACCTTTCATGTTTCTTAACAGGTCCCTAACGGGGTGTGCATAAGCGCACCAGCGTGCCTACCGTCCCTGTCCTATTGTTCCCCATTTATATGTAATCATTCTATGTATTTATGGTTATGTTCTGCCTATTTATATCCTTTTACTTATGTCAAATTTTTTATGTGTCTATACTGTTACTTGTTTCCTTGTACTTGACAAAATAAATAAATAAATAAATAAATAAAAGAAAGACAAAAGAGCTAAATTAAGTAGTAGTTCAGTGTTGGTTGTATCTATTTTCATGTATTCATACATTCTCATGGAATATATGTGGTTAAAATTCAATAGAACGTTGCACTCTGAATAGAAACATTAATGCACTAAAGATGATAGCCACTAAAGATAGGGCATATCCTGAATTCATGTTTCCATATAATCAAATGAAATATATCAATCTTTATATGATTGCAACAGTGTTTCTAAGAGCAACCTTAGCTGCAATCAAATAATATTGTAGATCAGGGTTCCCAGGCCCCAGCCTGGTACAGGACCGTGACCTGTTCAGAACCAGGCCATGCGAGTGCGGACAAGTGCATAAACATGTGCAAAGTTCCCCTTGCGCAAGCAGCAGCCACTTGCACAAGCATACAGAGCTCCTTCGTGCAAGTGGTGGGGGCTTTTACGCACCCACCTATCACTCACAGGGAACTATTCCCTCACCCCGCTGTGCCACCAAACTGAAAAGGTTGGGAACCACTGTTGTAGATGATCTAAACTTAAATTGGCTAAGCTAAATACAGAAGGACTTGACTTAGTTTTAGTATGAATTACCATTTAAGGAGGCATTTACCACCTCTAACTAACCATCTCTCAGGCTGTCATTCTTTTTCATTGCCAACAAGTGGCAATGAAATCTAAAGAGAGAATAACTGAAAACTGAAAACTGAAAACTGAACTGAAAACATGGCTATTCGAACTGCTTGACTGATGGGACTCGGGTTTCTTTATTTCTTTTTCTTTTGCTTCTTT
>JANHFM010002099.1:43888-84810 GCA_032468115.1 Grayia smithii
CTTATGTAAGCCGCCCCGAGTCTTTCGGGAGAAGGGCGGCAAATAAATTTAAATAAATAAATAAATAAATAAATAAACTGTTTACCATCTACACTCAGGAATCAAGCATCAAATAGGATTCACACATTTTATATTGTTTAAGCCAAACCCATGCTTAATTTTGTGTTATAAGCTATTTAGTCTTTTAAAACTAAAAACTAATACAAATATAAAACAAGGAACAAAAGAGAAAAAAATCAAAGTGATAGCAAAAAAGGCAAGGGAAAAAATTAAAAATAGAAAAAAAATTACAAAGTGGCTTCCAATATTTTTCACAACAGATATAAGTACAATTGTATTTTAGCCTTTCTCTCTAAAGTTACATAACGATAGCAATAGCAGTAGCATTTAGACCTAACCTCTTCATAGTGCTTTCAAGCACTTTCTGAGCGGTTTACAAATGTCAGCATATTGCCCCCAACAATCTGGGTCCTCATTTTACTGACCTCGGAAGGATGGAAGGCTAAGTCAACCTTGAGCCATTCAGGATCAAACTCCTGGCAGAGGACAGAGTTTGCCTGCAATACTGCATTCTAACCACTGCACCACCACAGCTCTTTCTCTTTTCTTTAATCTGTCTTGTCTAATCATCAAAGCTGTAAATCACAGCTCTTTTTTCATTTTATGCAAAAGCTCCATAAGAGGCTTCAAGTCTACAATAAATGTAGATAGTGTAGATAGTATCTTTTCTCTAATCAAAAAAGTATCTCTGCAAAATCTGTCAATTTTACTAATAATTCCTCCATAGTAGGTAGCTTGAATTGTTCCATCTCTGTGCATATAATAATCTCACCACAGTAATCATATATTGAAATCATCTTCCATGGCTTTTTTCTATCTGTTTATCCATTAGATCTAAAAAGGAATTGTTCTGACTTCAAATGAATATTCATTTTTAAAATCTTCTGTGTATGCTTGTGATGCAATAAAATAATGGAATGGTAAGTCTAATCACAGAGAAGTTTGTGATTCTGCCAGTGGATAAGCTGAGTTACCAGAAAATGCCAAGTATAGAGCATTTTCTGATTGGCTGTGATAAGAAATATTTTATTTGGTGAACTATGAAGTTATTATTGTATTATGTATTATAAAATATAATGAATTATTTCAAATATAGTGTAAATGGTTAGTATTCAACACCTAGTCTGTTTCAATGAATTTCTGTCTTCTTATAGGTGCAAATTAATTTTTATAAAGAACTAAATAATGGAACCAGACATCGTTCGAATGTATTCTTCATCCCCTCCCCCATTAGATAATGCACCAGATGAAGAGGAGGAGGAAGAGGAGGAGGAAGAAGAGGAGGAGTTTGGTGATTTTGGTGGCTTTTCTGATGTTGGAAATACTAGTGTAAGCTTTGATTTTGCATCAGAGTATTCCAGTTCAAAAGAAGAACATAAGTCTTCATTTAACTCCGATTACTCAGGAAGGGTAGATAGTGTTATAACTTTTACCACAATAAGATATAGTAACAATAAGGACAGCATTGCAGAACTTCCTACTTCTATAAAAGGACTTCCTGATAGTACTAAAGAAAAATGTGAGCGTAGAAACTTGGGTACATCATTTGAAGATGTTATTCCAGTAGAAGTAAAAAGAGCTGGAAAACTGGAATCATCATATTCTGAAATTATTAGGACTGATCTAAACGTTCCAAATGATGATCAGCAAATAGATAGCTGTAATGGCGAGAGGCTACCATGCCCAGAAGTTCTAACAAATGGATTTTTAGAACCAGATACAGCAAACTCTCAGGGAGTAGAGGATCTGGACAGTATCGATGACCCAAAGGGATTAAAAACAATTAGCACTCATAGTACTGAATTACATTTGGATTCTATACCCAGCACACATGAGAATTTTGCCACATTCTCACATAAACAAACAAACCAGGTAGAAGAAACAAAAAAAATATGCAAATATTTTAGTGAAAAAAAAGTATTAAATGCACAGGAAAATTATGTAAATAGAATTGGAGAGGCAGAATCTATGAAGGAAGCTATTTTGGATGAAAGCTGTGAATGTGAAGGAGAAACTTTCACTGAAGGTGAACACATCTGCATTTCAAAAACTAATTTAATAAATAATGTGAAGGCTGAAAAAGACTGCACCGAATTGGAATCTAATGACACTGTCATTTCTGTACAAACAAATGTGAATTCAGTAGGCACAATTGAAAATCCTGAAGAAAGGGGGGAGCACGGCACCGGAAACAACAAAGAACATGCTTTTTCTTCCACCAGTGATGCTGCAAAAACAGCAGGCCTCAGCCTAAGTAGGCTTGAAAGTCTTAGCAGTCTTCCTAGTGGCGAGAAGGTAAATGTTTCTGAAATAGTAAAAAATGGTGAAAGTGACCCTGGACATGCATCATGTAATGATGTTAGTGAAGATGATTTTGGTGATTTTAGTAATGTCAGTAATGGATCTCTTGCTTTCGCGGATAGTGTTCAAATTTCTTTAAGCCAAGAACATTTTCAACACCCTTTGGAAAACCTCAATAATGAATGTAGTGAATTCACAGCTAGTAGTCTTCATCAGCAATCAACAAAGATAGCTCCTGGTCAACCAAATGAGATTTCAAGTACTATGTTGGAAGAACATCCTATGGTTGCTTCTGATTTTAGCAAGAAGATACAACTCTCCGTAGAATTGGAAAATGGGAAAGATAATGAGTTTGGAGATTTTGATTCAGGGTCAAAAAGATTTCCAGACTCTGATGAATTTTCAGACTTTAGTTCAGCTGGTTGTAACCAAGCTGCAGAGTGGAATGCTTTTGAAACTGAACAAAAAGAAAGCTGCTTGTGGGCTACTTTTGAAGATGAACAAACAGTAGAATCTCATCCTAGAGAAGATGTGTGGTCATCCCATACAGTTGGCACAATTTATAGTGCTGAAGATTCAATTAATCCAGCTGACAGTGAGCAGTTGCAAGAATTACAAGTTTCAGCTCAGGTAACTACCATATTTGGTTTTGTTTTCCCTTCTTTAATTGGTAGGAATGTTTTTCTTTCTACAACAGAAAAGCATATGTTGTTGGTTTGACTATCCTATACTAAGTATGTTTGGGACTACCCTGTTCCCCCCCCCCCAAAATAAGACATCCCCTGATAATAAGACCAATCGGGCTTTTGAGCTCATGGCAATAAGGGTTTCAGGGTTATTTCAGGGTTCAAAAAAATATAAGGGTCTTATTTTCGGGGAAACACGGTAGATGCAAAATTGCCAGTTTTTCTTTGTGGACATGACACTGCAGGAAATGCCTTTATAGCCACAACCTTTGTGCTGTATTAAATGCTGTTAATCTAAATTCCACAAGTAGCTTTGCACTGGTGAAAGGGATGTATGAAATACAACAGAGGAATAGCTCTCCAAAAGCCATAGTGTATGCATAAAATGCATTTGTTTGGATCATTGTTTATATGTCAAACAAAAGAGCCTACTAACTGTATCTACAAAGCATGTTTGAAATAATATTTATTTTGGAAAGCACATATTCGTTCTGTAACTGAGACAATATAAATAAATTATTTTAATACTGTCTGGTAGAATAGGAGGTATGTATACCTCTTGTTCTCCACTTTTTAAAATGGAAGAATGTTTTATTTAATTTTAATTAATTGAATTAATGTACATTTTTGATATTAGAGAAAATATGTTTACTATTCCTTACCAAAAAACCAACAATGGACTGTATCAAGGAAGCAAAAGTAATGGTCTGTGAATGCTACTTCATAATATATCCGATATTTTGATAGAACAAATACACTGGTAGTTTAAACCTGTGTTTCTTAAAGTGTGTTCCCAAGACATCTGGGAATTCCCCAATGCTTTCTCAGGGTGCCACAAAAATCAAAATTATTTGTCAATCTAAGTTGAAAAATAATATATTAAAATGCCATGAAACAAATTATGAAAAAGTGTAGTGGTAGCAAATGCAACTTTTAATTTTTCATGTAGAAATAGCCACAAATATAACTCATACAAACAAAAGCTCTTTTTGGATCCTCCATGTATGTACTACTAAAACTCTCACGTTATCTATGTGTAACTGGGCAAAACAATTTTTGAACCAAGGTAGCTCAAATGGGCTAACTTAGAGAGGGCATCAAAAATCCAGAATCTCTGACTATCATGGAATTGAAATACACCAAATTTTATAAAAAAAATTAATGACATAATTATTGTAAAACATGACATAATACAAAATGTCATAAAACATTTCCTGTGGTCATCTCCTGCTGTTTGGCTGTGCTATACAATTCAAAATGGGCTACTTTCAAAGCAGATACAATATTTCCCTGATTTTTAAGAACTTTGCCATTGTTGAAAGCATTTAGGAATCTGATGATGAGATGTTTCTTAAATGATGACCTAACAGGTTATGCTAGTAATTTTTTAAAGTGCGAAGTTGTCCTAAGAGAAAAAAAACTAAGAAACACTGGTTTAGATTATACAATTGGATCATTAAAAAATAAAAATTTAGCAGAGAACAGATAAAAACTTGGATACATTGAACAAGTCTTCATTTTTTTTAACTTTGTTTAATACATAGTGATCTTAAGGGAAATATAAACATTGTAAACATCTATATAATATTTCTGCCCAAAATGATGTTTATACAGGCAAAAAGTATTCTGTTAGGAGAAATATGATTAATACAATTAATGGTCGATCAGATTTGTGGAAAATTGTTTTTTGTAGTTGTTTCATTTTTTTGCTAGAGCAGTTTTCCACATATTAAAGATTATTGAGCCAAATATTTTAATTTTCTGCTCTTTTGTAATAAAAAGCTTGGCAGCTAATGAAAGGAATGGAATTAAGTTATTATGTTGCCATGATGTATATATGCTAGAGGAAATACAGAACCTAAGCCAACTGAAGGATTCATTACAAAAGTGGGATGAGTGATTTTCTTACCTTCTTCAAAAGCTTTCATCCAGAAGTTGAAAAAAATCAACGTCGTCAGTTATGCATGGCAAAAGACTTTCAACAAAATCTATTACAATTAATGTAAGAATTCATTGGCGGGATTTCCTTGTTTTTAAATAAAAATGTTTTATTATATTTTTTTCAAGTATTTGTTGAATTAGTTGAGTTGTATATGAATATTAATTCAACAATATAGTATTGAATTAATGAGATCCTGGATACTTTATTAATGAATTATTATACTTGACTCATCTGAAATTAAGTTAGTACTTGTGAAATTCCTTTTAAAAAGCTTACTTTTGAAAGAAAGCAGTGGCAAACATCATCCATAATCAAGGAAACTGCATGACTTTATTTTATTTACTTAAGAACATTTACCTGGCCATTCAATTCACACTTAGTGACTACAAGTGGCTTACAAAGATAAAACCTCCTCCCACAGGGAAGCATTAATTGCAGTCAGAATCTACCTGCATGTCACCTCCCCAGAAGCTTTCACAAGCCAAGTAGGACATGCGCTAATACTCCCTGTCCTCAGAAGCAATGGGGTCAGACCTTTCCCAGATAATTGGACAAGAACTACCTCAGGTGCCTCCACCAGATCAGCAACCATGTTGGCATTTTACTGGCAACAAATCTGAGCAATTTTGTCTTCCAGAAAATCAGCAAATTCCTCAGTGCGCCTCTTCAGGTATCTCTCTATCCTCCTTCCCTAGGAGGAAGTGAGTCACCCTAAAGAGGGTCACTGGCCAATTATCTGCAGACTTGATTAGTGCAGAGAAGTATTTATGTTTACCCCGAATCATCATGAGGTACGCTTTAATAGTAGTTCTTACGCATGTTCAATTGAGTTTGTCCCTTGTCTTCTTCCAGGAGCACTCTGGACATCTCTTTATTTCATCCCTCTCAATTCCTCCATATACCATGGGAGACAAAGAGGTTTATGAGAGGTCACATAGGTGCAATTCTATCCAGAACCTCAAGTCATCTTCCTATTCCAAGTGGTGACTAAGACTTTGGCAGGACTATGCAACAGATCTGCAGTTATAACCCCAGTTTCTTCTGAAACATATCTAGGTCAATTAGTCGCTAGGGGCGGACTGACCTAATAAATCCTGCCTCCTTGCAGGGGGTGTACATTTCTAGAGAAACTGATCACCACCAGACTGATCTGACCATGACAGGGGGACCAAAGATAGATCACTAATTCCAGGTCACATAGGCACTGCTCCATCAAGAACATCAAACCAGCTATGATTTATCCATATAAACGCTACAAATTTGTCTATTTTTATTTAATAGTTATCTTTTCACATTAAAAATGACAATTCTGTGGCAGTTTTGAGGGGCTCTAAGGCCATGCCCAAAGCTTTTAGCAGGGATACAGCAGATCATACTTTTAATGTAAAAATTATGATCATTTTAATTTTAAATGATCATAATTAAATATACAGTCTACTTTTCAAGCCATGGTAAAAGAGTAGACTGATATGAATATAATTATTAATCAAAATAATGTGGGCAAAATAAAGGCCTTGCTTTGAGGTCAAGGGCCGTGAAACCCTTGAAAGCAGTCATCTAGGTTCTTTCAAAATTGTTACCAAGTTGTAATTTTTGAAGATTATTAATTATTAATTACTTGGCAAATAATCATATTAGCTACATGTTAAATTAAAATATCAAATTCTAACGATTTTCTTTTTGTTGAACATGCCTGTTCTGGATTACTTAGCCTCTGCTTTGACACTTAAAAGTTGCTTTAATTTCAAGCTGTGCACCTCAGTCATGTAGCATTGTTGCATTATTATATTATTCCACAGATTTTACTCAGAAAGTGAGTATGACCAAGAAATAATTGGCAGAGCAGAAGAGGAAGGTGGATAAGAATTAATCTTGATTCAAACATACGTTTTAAAGTAATCTGCCTCCAGCACTGACCAGCCAAATGCTTTTAAAATGTTTAAAAGCCTCTAAAAGCCTAAGCAGACAGTACAGAATAGCACATCAGGTATAATTTTACCATCATTGCCCCAATTTTACATAAAATGGAATATAATATCCAGGTCTTGGCTATGTGTTGCATACTTAAAATACATGCTGCCCTGATTTATTTTTATTTTTAATTAGTCATAACCTTTTCAGAAAATTATCCTGAATGTTGCAGTTTCTAAGAGGTTTTTAACTGAAATACATTGTAAATTTTTGCTTGAGATTTTTAGCAGTGACTGTAGAAGGCACTTTGAGGTCTCTTCCTGAATCATAGGGAAGCAATACATATGATCCCAAGATAGATAGGTCAGACCATGAAATAAACTCAACAAAGACTATTGAAGCTGTATTATATAAATGCATTGTATAACAACAAAAGCTTGAAAGACTTGCAGAGATCCTCCCCTCCCCATAGTCCCAAATAGAATCAAGGCAGAGCAATTTTGATTCCCCCCCCCTTATTACTACCTTTCAGAATTAAATAGATGCTTACCTACTACCCATTGCTGAATTCATTCAAAGCCCTCTTCATATTATTCTATAGTCATCAGATACTCATCTGTGCCTTAAAGTTCATGTAAGAAGGTCTACCCATGAACACATATTCTAAAAATATTGAGAGGATATAATGTCTCAAGAGAAGGTAATCACTGATCAGCAAACATCATCATTAGCTATACATCATGTAAATTGCAATGATTGCAGGCCCTAGGATTAGGATTGATCAAATTGAAAACTCAAGTGTAGCTATTTACAAATAAATAGGCATTTCACTTGCTTGGAAAATTCTGACAACAGGTAGTCCTTTCTTAACAATAGAATTGGGACAGGCAACTCTATAGCTAAGTGATGCGGTCATAAAGCATAACTTCACATGACTGTCAATTTATGACAGCAGTTGTGGCAGTTCCATTTGCCGTTATTAGGTAAATCCCATGTAGTTACAGTGTCCCACAGTTGCATGATCATCATTTGTGATGACCTGTCAGCTGCTTCACTGATTTTACTTTCAAAAGCCAGTTAAGTACACAATTGGTGAACACATGGCCAGTAGATACTTTGGCCAATCTAACTGTGAGTTGGTACCAAGGGACACTGTGACAACCACAGTTGTCAGGAACAGCCATAAGTACCCTCATTCAGCGCAGTAGGAAATTCAAAGAGTCACTGAATGAGGACTACCTATGCAGTCAAATATGGTGTGTTTGTGAATAACAGAAAATTAGATAAATCCCTGTTCACATTGCTTACAGGAAGTATTTCTGCTTGGTGTCTACTGCTTTCTCAGAGAATCCTAGGAATTATGTATAGACAGTTATATCTGAAAGTTATATTATTTTTTCTCGTAATTAAAAAGATACTTGCATGGTTTTCAGAATCAATTTGGTTTTCTTTGTCCTAATATAGGTTGTGCTTCTAAATCGTCTTGAACAAATATTCAAGGCCTGTTTTCCTCCTGTACTTGTTTCTGAAATGAGAGAGGAAATTCCTCCTTTAAATCTCATGTTAGAAGTGGGCAGAAAACCTGAGAAAACAGTGGAGAACTTCTCAGAAAGGTATGGAATATTTAGTGGCATCAAAACATGGAGAAAAAGACATTTACATTTTCGGGAATATTTTCTAAGACAAACTGTCCTGTTGGGCAGAAATAGATAATTTGGATGTGGAGTATTGCTTATACTTTCAAAAAAGTATTTATTATATCTAGTGTCTTCTAAGTAGACACCGGTCTGTTTGCTGTGAACCTCATTTTCTCATTGTATGGTAAAAGAATAATTGTTCTGTAAATATCAGTGTTACTTCCTTAGAGGTTAAGTGCTTAGGTGGGATCTTAATCAGTACTTTATTTTAATATGCCAGTCATTTAAAAATGCAGAAGAAAGCAATTAAATCTGCTGAATGTCAGTGTTTTTCTTTTTTGCTGTTTCTCTTGACTTATAACATGCTCTGTAGGGAACTGCTTGATGTGTGGGCAGAGCTTCAGGATATCCATGATGCTTATGGACTGAGATACCAGTGGGGTGGCTCCCATAGCAACAAAAAGCTTCTCTGCTCTTTGGGAATCGACACAAGAAACATTGTGAGTTTTCAATTAAGGTAGAAATTCTTCTGGAATGCAGAATAGTATATAGTTTTAACTCTTGAGAGTAATTTTACATGATATTGTATATTTCATAAGTAAACCTATAAAACTGTTGGTCTTGTTTGAAAAATGGTTCTTGAGACTAATTGAATAAGTTTGCAAATAACTTGGACTAATTAGATGGAAATGTCTTTTGTTTTAGCTCTTCACAGGTAATAAGAAGCAGCCTGTCATAGTTCCCATGTATGCAGCAGGGCTGGTAAGTTCCAACAGCTCAGTGCGGTTGCATTTGCATAATAGTACAATCTAATGCCCTTTCAGATCAAATCCAGCGTAGCCTCCAAGTCATGTATTGGTTATTTAAGTTTTAGGTAAACTAGAGTAGCATTTAATTTAATTTATTAGCACATTTTATAATATCGTTTCTTATGATATTATTCTACTGAGGGAATATATCGTTTTATGTAAGATTCTTCCATTTCCCTACACATTTTCTCATGTGCGGTGGGGCAGTTTTAATATTGGGGAATTATTAGGAGCTCTACTCTGTGATGATTACTTAGCTCATAATAGAGCTTTTTGGGTGCATCAGGTTTAGACAACAAATCCTGTTGTACTTTTGGATCAGTTATTTTGTGCGTAAGGTATGGAGTTCTTGCGTTCCATTTGCTCTGGGACACGAGCTTTGTTCCACTTTGTAGGACATTTGGTTACAAACATCTGATAGTTAATTGTAGAAAATGTCATACCTATCATTAGGTAGGTCTTTCCTTAGATTTTTTCCATGATTCTTAGATACTTAAGGAAAAATAGGAACCATAAACAAGTCATTTTGATTGCATAGGCCCGTGATGGTGAACCTATGGCAAGCATGCCAGAGGTGGCACGCAGAGCCTTTTCTGTGGGCACATGCGCAAGCGCCATGTATGCTGGCCAGCTGTTCTTTGCAAGCGCCAGAAACCTGAAGACCAGGTGGGCAGCTGGTCTTCAGGTTTCTCGTGCGTGCGTGCATGTGTTCCGGTTTGGGCATTCAGTGCTGAAGAGGTTCGCCATCACTGGCTTAGGCTCATTCAGCCCCTGTCCTCCTTTGCATATTCCAAATCCTTCAATTTTTCCCAAGTTCAGGAGAAAAAAATTAGGTTAAAGTTACTTGAATTAAACAAAATCTGAATGCTACAAATTATATTTTGCCTCCAGATCAAAATGGAAAATCTCAGTATGAATTGATATTCACTTATGTTTTGGGAATTGATTACAAATCATTGCATAACTTGCCTGATTCATATTTGATGAAAAACTAGTAATAACTAGGAACTGATAGAGCTACTGTAATCCCAAAGCTTTAAAGATATGACAAATCATTCTCTTTGGTAAGCTAAAACTGCTATTCCATCTTTATCCAAATCATTTTAAACAGGAGCACTAGTACTTCTAATGATACTGATTATAGATGCTGATAATAAAGAGTTGTAGAGCAGCTGTATCATATCATACTACAAACAGTCCAGTTTTTCGGCTGAGAGATGAGCACTGTTAGAGCTTAGGGATGGACCATTTAGCTGTTGTGCACTTCTCCAATAACAACAATGGTTTAAATTAACAAAATAAATGAATAAAGTGGTATGTACTAGACTAGAGGGTAGATGCTGTTTCTGCACTAGTTGGTCATCTGAGAAAACACTCATGTTAAGGGCAAATGTGGGTGAGCCACAAATGGGTGTATGTGTCCAGAATAAAAATGATGGGGATGTGAAAATGCCCACTCTCCATCATTCAGCAGCACACATAAATTGCAATGTTATATTGTAATTAAATATAAATACAACATGTTAACTGAATAAATTTATGCAATGGGGTGCAATGAGTTCCTTGGGAAGTAGGATTAAACAGAAAACACCTTTATTTTCATTACTAAGCAATCATATTTTAAAAAGTAAAAAATGTTTGTATGATTTTGAATGCAACAATAAAAAGAAATATAACAATGCTAGTCTTCTTTTTCTTTTCAACCAAAAGTAAAGGTTTCTTTATGCTCAATAGTCGATACACTAGACAGACATCATTGTTTTAAAAATATGCTTGAGGTTTGTTTATTCAGTGTTACTAAAATGGTATGTTTTGTGTTCATAACAAAACACAATAAGAGTGTTTTTTATTGTGATAGATTTAATTGGCCATATGTTGATTTTGTTTCATTGTATTTATAGTTTTTTTATTTTTTTTTGTTTGTGTGTGCGTATGCTTTTTAAAATCTTTTTTAACTTATATTTTATTTTTTACCTTTTAAAATTACTAATTGTATCTTTTCCTCCTTATTTTTGCCTGTGACTATAATAAAGATTTGATTGAGTGATTGATTGATTGTGTTCATTTCTAGGGTATGTTAGAGCCTACGAAGGAACCCATGAAACCAATTTCTGCTGCAGAGAAAATAGCTTCAATAGGACAGACTTCTGCTATATCACCAGAAATTAATATATGTACACCTGATCAGTTGCAGGTAAAAAAAAAAAAAGGAAGAATAAGACTGGTTAATGATAACATCCAAAATTCTGTCAATCTGCTTTGGAAATATAAATCTTCATAAACTCAAAGGAAGGTGCTGAATTTGCCAGAGCTAGGTTCATTAGCACTCATCTGCTGATGGAACAGCTTAATCTCTGTGAGTGAGAATGAATTATTTCTTGATTGTCCCTCCCGTTGAATATCTACCAATCTATTACTAAAACTTGGGAAACCCTTCAGATTGGGTGGATGCAAAGGACTAATTGTGAGATAAAAGGACAGGACCATTGGTCAAACATAATTTGGGTGTTGCATATTCCATAATTTCAGTTTCTAATGTTATCTAAGCTCATGTGTCACTTCTCCAACTCTTCCCTACGAGGATTTTGTCCCCTTCCGAGTGAGTGAAGCCTGTTTCCAAACTCTTGCTTCGCCAGAAAATAGAGTGATCTCTGTATTAGGCTGCAGGAGTCTATTCTGACTTAACACTTGTCTATTTTTTAACAATAATAAATAGATGAACAGTTATATTTCTAACAGATAACAGTGGTTTAACAAATAGTTTGGTGCTTGTTCATATTGCTCTTTTCTGTGCTAAAATTGCTGAACTTTTCTTATTAAAAAAACTTACCAAGCTTTAATTATCCTTTTCCTATTATATTAACATTTTATTTAAACTTATATATCCACTTTTCATTTTGAAAGAAGTCGCCTTATCGATGAGAGGAGCAGCATATAAATCTAATACATAAATAAAAGAAATCCTTCTGTTGTGATAGAATGGCTATTTTTGCTTAATTTTAAATAGCATTTTGATAAAGATTGTATATATTATATATGATTACAAATAGTCGTCGACTTATATCCATAGTTGGCAATGGAATTTTGGTCATCAAGCAGTGTGGTTAAGCAAGTCATCATGTGACTATACCTGATTTTACAACCATTTTTACTGTGGTCATTAAGTGAATCGTGGTTGTTCAACAAATCTGGCTTTGCACATTGATTTTGCTTGTTAGAAGGTTGCAAATTGTGATCATGTGACTGCAGACACTGTAACCATCGTAAATGTGAGCAGGCTGCCAAGCACCCAGATCACAAACATGTGACTGCAGGGCGGGTGTGATTGTCATACTTTCAAGGGTGGATCATAAATCACTTTTCAGTGTTGTCATAACTTCAAGCCTTCGTTAAATAAATGGTTGAAGACTACTTGTATTGGGTGTAATTCAGGGAAAACAAGTTCAATTACTACTGAAATCTTTTGAGAATATGAACAAAATGTAAGGTAGAAGTAGTAGATATTTATTTTATATTTAAACAAAACAAAATTTTAAAACAAAATATATATTCAAATAGAAATATATTTCAAATAATAAAGTGAATAGATGAGTTTCTTGGTAAAGTACATGGAAGTTTTGAATCACACAGGTCAGGCTTGGCCAGAAGATAGCTTAATGAGGTACTGCTATCTTATATTTCCTTTCAATTGAAAATTATGGTAATAATTGAAGAAATATCACTTTTTGGCATTTCTGACATTTCACTTTAGGTAAAATTAACAATATCTTGAGCTATTTAATTCAAACCCTGCTGTAAATAAAGTTTTTGTGATAGATGTTGGTAATTTTGTGCCAGTGCTGGACATCCTCAGATATGGGAATTGTCCTAATCATCACCAGTTCTTAAAAATATCTAAATATAGCCAAAGCAGTGCTATTACATTGTGCTCTTCTCCACTGAGTAGGTTAGAAGTGTTGCAGTATCATGCTAGGACATGTCCACAGAGTTAAAGAATTGAGCATTTAGTGTTTTGCAATTTTTGCAGGTCATTGACTGAATAAATATAATTGGTTGATTCTATTAGTAGACAATTTGAATAAATTAAAATTAACCATTCTGTCATAATTTAAGTTATATGAAATATTAAGTAAAATCCTAAATTGCTTTCTTATACACTATACATTCAGTACTTAACATTGTGCAGTTTTGCAAGCTTTAATTTTAATTAAAGTTTTAGTGAAATTGGTGACACATTTTGCTCTTGCTTTGCATTTATGCCTTTTTGCTAAAAAGAGAGAAAGTTCAGAATGAATATGCTAAACAGAAGTATCAGATGGATAAGGCAACACAAAGATACAGTAAAAATATAAAATAGTAATAAAGAATAAAGGGGTTTGCATTTGCTTATTTCCAGTTAAGCATCATGAAGTTCTAAAGCAGGGATCTGCAAACTTGGCAACATAAAGGCTTGTGGCTGGCTGAGGAATTCTGGGAATTGAAGTCCACAAGTCTTTAAAGTTGCCAAGTTTGGTGACCTCTGCTCTAACTTAGAATCTAGAGATTCTTTGTGACATTTAGTTCAGGGTTAGTATTAGGTCAGGATTTCTTTTCAGAAGACTTGTATTTATTTTAGAAAATGTTAATTTTTGTTAACTCCCCTTTTTTCAGCATTGTCCTGTAAAAGTTGCTATGGTTCTACAGAATTTTTTAGAGTAGCATGGCACTGTGGAATACAAAGGAAAAGTGTAACCAGAAAAAGTCCTTTGTTCTTTCTTTAGTAGGAAGTTACTGCTGGATCCTTGATTCCTTTACAAATGAAAAGTAGTCCTTTTATTCTTTGAATAATAACATCTGGAACTTTTAAAAAATTCAATATATGCATTATTAATTATTAGTGTGCAATTTGTTCCTTTGCCTTATGTTTCAAAATTAGAAATTTAGGTAATAGTTTTCATATTTTTTGTTTTCTTCATTCTTATTTATTGTCATACTTAATACCCTAGTGTACTAACCATTTTGAAACCTAAGACTGCTGATTGTATGATTTTGCTTTTTAGTGCAATTCAGTGTTTTTTAAAACTATTAAATAATTATGAATTTACTATAATTATTTAGAGAATTGTAGTGATCCACTTTTGTCCATTTATTAAATATACTTTATTAAATACATTGTGATTGTTCCTTTGTATTTTCAAAACTGAAGAATTAGAAAATTGTATTTTGCTGTTACTGTTCTGCTTCTCTTGTATTAATCATTTATATCTATTTATTTGCCTGTTGTGTCAAAGCAATATCCCAGTCTGGAGTAATATCATATTGTAATTTCTAAATACATATGTCCAGCAGACATATCTAGACCCCCCCACTACTAGAAAATAATTAAACCTTTTCATGGGTTACATGAAATGCATTTTAAGGATTTCATTTTAGCATTGTGCCTTGAGTCTGTTTTTTATCTTTTCAATGGTAGCCTTTTTGCTTGCATGCACAAGAGCACATAAGACATTTTATTATACTATGACCTAACTATAAAATCTGATTTCTGACTTTTCAACTCTAGGAATCTCTACCACCTGTCCAGTTTGACTGGAGTAGCAGTGGCCTTACTAACCCTTTAGATGGTACGTCTCTCCGTAGAGCCTCTAGCACCAGAGCTAGAGTTAAGAAAGCTACAAAGTTCAGACAAACGTCTCTCTGCTGATAGCTTAAATATATATTTTCTTAGCTTTGGAAATTCAGGCTTTCTTTCTGTTTAACTATGCTCAATTTAAACAGTCTGTAGTGTTTTAAGAGCAAGGTAAGACATATTTTTGCTCAATTTGTGTTACATACACATCACTGTGTAATATTGTATTAATAGAAATAAGTTTGGAATAATTAGATTATTTATACTTAGTTTATAGCTTTCATCTCAACAGACTGTTGCCTATTTAGGCTTCTTTATAGTTCTAAACAGCAAAATCACATGTGTAGTAATTGCTTCCAAGGTTTTTTTTTATCAAAATCTGTTTGTAAAACATTCATTTTTAAAAAGCTACTTTTCAACCATGTACAAATATTGTATATGATAAAATGCTAGCCCACTTTAAGTTTTGTTCATTGTGAAATTTTACTAGAGTAAATCTTTTTGTTAATGGCTGCAAACTTGTATTGTCATGATTTTCTCTAGTTAAGTGCCAAAAATAAGAACAAAGCTTCAAAATGTAAAAATATGTACGTTAAATACATCTGATAAATTAAATAAGATTTAGTAAACATGGCATCTATTCTGTTACAGTTCAGTCATACATCATAATTACCAGCCATATCGGTGAACTGAAAACATTGCTAAACAGTGTTTGAGGATGTTACGGTTTTGTGATTCATATGAAGGTGCTGAAGGAAAGCCTGGATGGACTCTCTTGCTGTTGTCTGGTGTCTTATTTCTTCAGTCAATTCATCATGCTTTCCTTTAAAAATTTCTTTAAAATGTATTTCTGATTTTTCTGTTTCAGTATTAAAGGGGAACAATGTAACTTGACACCAAGGAGTTGGTTGTAATGAGTACTACTACCAATATTCCTATATATTGCTTTGCTATATTATTTATTAAATTGATAAATCATTCTATGCCTGCCAAGCACTTGGGGCAATATATAATGAGTTATTATCATAGGGAAGAAAGTAACAATGCACAATAAAATTTCAAAACAATAAATGAGAACATACAGTCCTTACTGTATTTTTATAGATAATGCATTGTTCATTCATCATGCACAGTTCAATTTAAAATGGTAAAGTTACGCACATTTACTACAACTTGTACTAATTTTGTACAGCAGTATCTTTTTTCATGTAGAACAGTAGCTTTGAATTTGCAAAATTGTTTCCCTTTAATTGGACATACCCTTCTGATTCTCTCTGGTTCTGTCCATTGTTCTGAAAATGTGGGCTAGCTTTTAAGTTACTAGTATTGGAATCCCTGCTGCATTTGTACATGACAATGTACATTGATTTGTTAACAGCTATAGAAACTGCAAACTAATCTTGTAAGCACTATTATATTTTTTTATAAAATGATGTAATAAGTACTAATTATAACTGGCATGTTCAAGTGTGTGTCTTACCCCCTTTTTACACATAAATCCCTCCCTTGGCTTACCTTCTATATGGCTGCCTACCAACATGGTCACTGAATTTCAAGCTAGTGGAGGTTCCACTCTTCTGAACCTTGATTTCTTTGGGCCCGTGGATGACAGTAGCTCTAGCACCACCACCACCATCCCAGGTCAGCCAAAACACTAAACACTGCAAATTTAATCTCTTAACTTTTGTACTAAGAGCATGAGCTGCATTGTGTGACTTTCCTACAAACAAGAATATATGTTTTAATTTATTCTTGGATGCCTATCTTTGACATATAGCTTCTTCCTCCATAACTTGTTCCAGTCAGTAGTTAATTCTTCTTTTTTTCTATCGAACTGCAAGTCTGATAAGTAGTTTGGTTAATATATCTCAAATGTGTAGTTTTAATTGATGTGCTTTAGCCAGAGATATCCAACTTTAAAAAGTGTTTGGAACATATACAAGTATCACTAAATATTTTCAGTTTGTGATCTTTCTGCTTGAAATTATGCTCATTTTTAACAAATAAATCTTTATTAATATATACAAATATTAAAATACATAAAAGAAAGTACATATAAAGACAAATGTACAGCTGACAATTATAGTAAACATGGGGGGAAAGAGAAAAACAAAAAAGGAGGAGACAAATCACATTAAGACATAGGGGATACTAAACAAAAAAAAAAAAGAAACAGAAATTAACAACTGAGGGGATCATATGCTCATTGATCTCAGTACCAAACTCTATAGAAATTAGCAATAGGCAGCTGCAACTAATGAAGTTGCATAAACAAGAGCTGGCATCTTGGTGCTTGTAGAAAAACCGAAAAGTTGATACTAGGCAAAAGCTTGTGTTGTAATTCTGAACAGCAGTTTAATACTTCTGAAATATTTCAAAGCTGAATATGGGAATATTCTACCAGCTTAGAATGAAATATGAGAAGGTAGGGCATCTTAACAGTACATTTTGCTTCTGTTTAGTTCTCTTGATAGGTAAAGGTTTCAGTTTACTTGAAAGATTAATCTGTAGCAAAATTAATTTTTAAAAAGAAATGGTCACTTGTCAAGCTTGTTCTGTTAAATGTTGCAGATACAAACCTTGCTCTAAAGACTCTTGTTCTCTTTGAATTTTCCGTATGGATCTTAAACAGCTCACTGCTTGAGGCAAGATTCTCCTCTGGATGTAGCAATCATTTTAAGATGTAGCAGAGGCCTCTCTTACCTAGTATTGTTCCTTAATGAAAGTCCAAGATATGATGAGACCAAAAGATCTGCATATAGTGTGTCTCTTATATCCCTTTCTAATACTTTGCTGGGAGTTCAGATGTCTTTCCGTAGCAAAGCATGCCTCTGTACACATGAGATGGGTAGAGGAGTACAGGTCTCTGTTAAGCTTTGGTGATCAAATATCTAGTAGAGCATCCCTTGTCTTTGTAACTATAGAAGCTTTTGGTGGTACATTGTACATTTTTAACTCTTTAATATCAGAATTGATAAATCGTCTTTGTTAGAAGTTGGTGATTTAATTTTTCATGAGGCATATGTATTATTTGATACATTAATTTTTATCCATAAATTTTAATTTTCATAGTATTGCTCAGCAGTGCACAGTTATTGGCCTCTTGTAAAGTCAAATTTGATTTCTGACTAATTTAAAATAATCATTGTGAAAATACATAGCTACCTACTCTTGTATTTTCATTATAATTTTGTCCTCAAATTAATAAAAAACATGTAGGAAGTAGTGACGTCTATCTTGTTTCTTGGAAAGTCATTTGCTTTTAGCCTGCAATTCTGAGTGTTGAAAGTGGATGTAACTGTATGTCTGTTCCTAAGCTTAAAGCTCGGTCTTAATTTAGATCCTGAATTCCCTCAATCTCATTAAGGTTTTTCAATATGACCATTTTTATATTAAAATGGTATGGATATTTCCAGGCATCACAGATTAGTTGTACTTACACAGTCATATTTCATATTCATTTTATTTTAAAGGCCTTGGTTTAAAAGTAGTTAAATCAAATTTAGAACAACTTTAGCAGTTATTTCTTAATCATATGTGAAGATAAGCAGTTTTAGCTACTGAATGTTATTGACTTATGGCTTGGAAATGTTAATTGTAACAAAATGTTAAATGTATCAAATGATTTCATTGTGACTTTTACATTTTGAAATACTGGCAGATTTATATGCTGCCATACCTTAATGGGATTTCTGAAAATCCATTAACTATTTATACAATTGTATGTTTCTGTTTATTTAAGAATTCTGTAAACATCTGAAAATCTTAAAATACTCTATACCCTGAATTTAAAGTTCATATGTTACCTCCATATTTTCAGTTGAGTAATATGTCTACAGTGGATATAGGGTGACAAGAGCCTTATCATTGGTTTAACAAAAAGTTCTTTATGGTTATAGGAAATGATAAATTGTGTGCAGTTTAATCTTCTCAAGCCTTGTTTCTGAAAACAATTGAGCTTTTTCCTAAGATACCACTAAATTTTTCTCTTTTTGGGTTGTCAGTTTCTACTCCTAGATATGGCAGTTTAAAAAAATACTGAATTTGGAGTTTTCCAAAAACCACTACTTCCAAAAATTGGTTTATTTCAATTATTTTATAGCTCCTATTGGTTTTCAGTATCCATGCCTTTCTTAATTGCATTCTCATAAAAGAGGAGAAACCAAAATATTTTTTTAAAAAACTGTTTAAACTTTTTTTCCGTTACTAACATGGAGAAAAAAATGCCATGAGAACTCTAAATATTACTTGTGTAGTGTTAATGGAATGAAAATGGATGTTATATGGTAAAGTAGAATTTAAACCATTCTGTTTCCTGATTTCATTAGAAAAATACTATTTAATTTAGGATAAACTTCTGTCTGACTTTTATGTCATTTTATCTGCTGCTCTTGACTCTCACTTAATAGAATGTGATGGAAATTAACAAAATGTCTATGATTTGCTTATTAGGAATGTTGATAGTTCAGATGTTTACAGACAATGGAAATAAAAATTCCTTAACTGAGATTATATGCAAACAATTTCTGCTATCTGCTACTAATTATAATTTTATGCTATAAGGTGTTGATCCAGAGTTGTATGAGTTGACAACATCCAAGCTAGAAACTTCCAAAACCACCAGTAAAGTGACTGATGCATTTGCAAAGCTAATGTCTACGGTAGAGAAAGCAAGTACATCAGCAAGGTAAATTGCATTGACTAATGACATTTAATGATTCTTGAATACTGATATATTTTGTTATTCGATGGATTGCCCGTCTCACAACTGGATGATGAATAAGGACTAGTTACCACCAATAACCCATGATGTCTAAAGTAAAAACAATACATCCCAATCATGAAAAGCCATATCAGATGTAATTATATTCTGAGAATCCAGGAAAAAGGAGAAATTCTCACCAAATTTCAACAAACCAAATCAACTACCATAGCCTTAAAATTGTTAATTTTCTTTTGAAGACTTAAGATAGCACAAGGGGGTACACAGGGTGCAGTAAACACTGAAAGTTCAGCAGTCCAGGCCAAGCAAATCAGCAGAATGCCTTTTAATGTACAGTAACTCTATCAAATTTGATGTGCAAAAAATCTATATGTTCTGAGTCTCACTGTACTCTTTTTATTTTTGCCAACTAGTAATTGGATGTTTTTAGTTTTTGATTCAGTGTGCTTGACAATCAACAGGATGCTAGTGCATATATTTTAACCCTCTAAAATAGTCAACATTCAATCAACTATCCAGAGCAACACGGAAAACTTCTTGAAACAACGTATGTTGTTAGATTGATAGGCTTGGGGAAGGGGGTATATCTATTATGCATGCTCTTATATCCTATAGATAGTGGAACTTTCAGTTTGCCTTTGAAGATACAGTCTCACCTCATTTCTAAAGATATCCTAAATTTGATTATTATTTACACACACAAATATGTTCACACTCAATAAGACAACTAAATCAAACAGTAACAACACTCTTTAAAGCAGTGGTCCCCACTGCTTGCAGCTTGGTGACCCAGCTGGGGCGGAGAGGGGAACCAGCAAGCAGGCGGGTACATGCATGCAGCCCTTGTGCAAATGGTGGGCCGGTGCACATGAGTACAGCTCGACTTGCGTGAGCAGTGGGCTGGTGCGCATGCAATCAAGTTGCTGCCATTTGCGCAGATTGAATTGCGTGTGCATGTCTTCTGGCCAGCCATTCACACAGCCCAATTCTGAACAGGCCATGGCCCAGTAGTGGGCCACAGCCCAGGGGTTACAGACTCCTGCTTTAAAATATGTCCAACACTTACATTGAATTGGAACACAATACTGCATGGGCACATATTCAGTTTTTCATTTGCCTGCTGCCTTCCTCTAAACCTGCTATATCAACTATAACAGTTAATTCTTTTTATTGAAAAAAGAACAGTAGTCTATGTTTCAGAAAAGTAGACAATGACTTTATAATACTGGAAGTAGAATACACCCCCATTTCTGCCTATGTTATGATTTGGGATTTAGAGCAACACTTAATGCACTGGATACAGTGTGGTGTGAAGCCTCACAGCTAGTGTACTGCAGTTCTTAGATCTGGGTCAGTAAATAGGACCCAGCAACCTCATCCATAGCTATATAAATAAAGCATGGGAGTGGAGCTGAAGGTAGGTAGGCTATTAAAATATCGCCTTTCGGGAGATGGGCAGCATACGCATTTGATAAATAAAAGATACAGTTACAATGATAATACTATTTGGGTATTATCTAATATGAATATCACTGATGTGCTGTTGTTTTTGTGAGGAAGTCCAGACAAGAAGCGCCACCAGGATCACTCATTCTGTCTTTATTGTATGGCTATATTAATAGAATCTTGCAAGTCTTAAAGTCTTCCTCTTATCCTTCACTTTCACTCTCCTGAAATTAGGAAAGGTCCCTTCTGGGGTACTTTTGCTACCCTTCCTCCCTCTTTCAAATTCTAATTTATCAGACAGGCTGAGGTTCCTCCTCCTGTCTCCCAAGATAATTTCCAGTTACCATTACAGCTGTTCAGGAACTGTGAAAGATGCCAGGGTGAAAAATGTGGAGTTGTGGGCCCTTTGTTTATTATTAAATTTATCTCCTGCCTTTCTGAATATTCCATTCAGGGCATTTAAAACTAAAAATCATAAGGCAGCAGGAGTGACTCACAAGCTAATGTAACTGCTAGTCCTTTGCAGGTCCTTTCCTGGTCCATTCTATCCCTCCTGATGACTTTCAAATCCAAAATGACTCAATGGGCCATGTGCTGATTAAAGGTCTGCTGCGTCCTTCTACCGTGTTTCCCCGAAAATAAGACCCTGTCTTATATTTTTCTGAACTCCGAAATAAGCGCTTGGGCTTATTTTCAGGGAGGTCTTATTATTTTGGGGTATGTGGAGCTAAAAGGGGTTCCTCTTGCCGTCTTACCTGATTTCCAGCTCTGCATTTAAATATTTTCGGGGAGGGCTTATTTTCAGGGGGAGGCTTATTTTAATGCATCCGCTCAAAAGCCTGATTGGGGTTATTATCAGCCTATCGGGATGTATTATTTTCGGGGAAACAGGGTACTATTTCACAACTGCCTCTTGAAGTTGATTGGACCAAGAGAGAAGGACTAGCCCAAAGTTGCCCAATGAGCTCGGTGCTCAAATGAGGAATTAAACCTGGATTTTTCTAATTTAAACCTTACATTATAATTTCTGGTCCCTGACACTGATTTGTCCTGGTATTGATC
The DNA here is from genome assembly GCA_032468115.1 of Grayia smithii. NCBI lineage: Eukaryota > Metazoa > Chordata > Lepidosauria > Squamata > Grayiidae > Grayia > Grayia smithii. Next base: position 66,074 of record JANHFM010002099.1, read on the forward strand.
CAAGCAGAAAAACTCAAAAGTCAGTTGTTGGATGGAAAAGGTTAGACAGCACTCCATTAACATTGCCCAGAACAGCAGTGAAAACTAGAAGCAGTTCAGATTGAACTGGGACAGTTGTGTTCCTCTTATGAAATGCTTGAAACAGCCATTTGAAGCTCAACACAGTTCATGCACAGAGACTGTTTTTCACACCCCTATTAGCACTTCACATTGCTTTGTACAATTGATTTTCTCATATCTCTATTTATAGTTGTGTGTGTGTGTGTGTGTGTGTGTGTGTGATGCATTATAGTGTATAAATTATCCTGGGAGTTCCTGACCATGCTTCTAGCCTGTCAGTTTTCTGGTATGCTGCAAAGATTTCCATTTAAATTTTGTATAAAACTTAAGTATTTGATTTTTAATAACAGAATATAAATCATAACAATATGATTAGTGCTGCTATGCAAAATAAAAGTAGAAAATGACAAAAAGAAGAGGGCTAAAACTGTTTTTTTCTTGTTAATTGCTGGAATTCTTGCATTTAATTGCAAGATTAAATTCTGTCCACAATTACTGCATGTAAAATGAGGATCTGTTCATCCCACAAGTGTAACATTCATCCCTCACAAGAATGTATTCCAAATTTCAGAAACTGTTTCCTTAGCAACCGAAGCATTCTAAATTGCTACTATATAAAATAGCCTTCTCTCATCTCCAACACATCTGGAGAATTTGGGCTGTTAGTATCTATCCAGCGTGAAATCTAACCTGACTAGAAAGCACCAAGTGGAAGAAAGCTGGGCTAACCCAAGTACGTATGTTACTTTAATATTGTGCCACTAGAGGGAGTGCTAAGCCTCAATGATTTTGGGTTATTTTAAACTTTGTTCTCTATAAATACAGGAAAGTTTCCCTTCTTACACACAGTTCAGTGTTTGTTTTTTTAGATAACATATTAAAGGCTTTAGCTTTTCTTGTGTTCAGACCATTCCTTGACTTCATTACTAGAAGATATGGATGATAGATGGTCTCCAAAAGCAACTTTAGTTGCATGCTATTTTTGTCAGTTATTTACAATGTGGGTTCTTTCAGCATTTGGACTAACATTCACAAGGTTGCTGAATTTTGCTCTACTGGTCTATTAAACTTAACAATATTTTTCATTAAAATTACAGTTTTTTTAGTATAGTCATTTAGGTTATTTTTTTAAATGTTACAAATAAGAGTGGTTCAAAATAAAGCTATGTTCAAACATAAAAGGTAAGGTCTCCAAGTTTTCTGTGACTTCACATCCATATCTCTGTAGTCATCTTGGCAACAGTATGGAAGTGATTTGCCATAGCCCCTTCTGGGATGTTTTTTTTTACCTCTCAGCCTAGCCTGCAGTTCTGGTAGTCCCTAGGTGTCTCCCATCCAGATACTACCAAGATACAAGCTTGCTTAATTTCTGACATTCAGTGGAGCTCTCCCTTAAGCATAGCTAGGTAGTTGAAGGAAATAGTAGGAAATAAATGGGGAAAAACAACACGAGGAGCATCTGAGCATAAAATAACTAAAATTTAAACAAATGGTTCCTTCCCAATTATAAGAATTAGTACGTTATACTGGCCTCTAAACATAATCTTATTTTCTGTTGTTTAACCTGTTCTTACCCATAAATTTGTAATTGAACAGCTATGAAGAGTTAACATTTGTTAGATTTTGCTTGTTGTAGAAGAAGAATTATAAAGGAAAATTGGAAGCTGCATAGTTTATGGACTGTCTGCCTGTAACTTAGGAGCAGCTGGAATAATATACACATTTCCAGAATTCCTAGTTGGGGAATAAATATTCATTTACAATTAATGTTTAGCATTTAAATCAAATGCTGCTGAAAGAGAAAAAAATACAATTTGGTATGTTTCAAGGCTCAGGAGAAAAAACAGAGCAGCATTCCTGATAATTTGATATTTGGCTTGGAACTGTGATGAATTAAAGCCACAGTTGGTCATGCTACAAAAGGAATGTACAGTATGTGAGATACCAATATGTTTATGTCATTTTAGGGGAAACACAATTGTTTTTATAATCATTACAGTAGCTAAAACGTAAACATTAGGTAATTTTTCTCCCTCCCCACCCACTTTTATATTGCAAACTATTCTAGATGGAAGAGCCACTTTAGTGTAGTAGTTAAAGCATCAGGCTAGAAATCAAGAGATCATGAGTTCTAGTCTTGCCTTAGGCACAAAGCCAGCTTTGGCCCGGTCTCACACTCAGCTCTAGAAAGCAAGCAATGACAAACCACTTCTGAACAACCTTGCCAAGAAAGCTGCTGAGATTGTCAAGGCAATCTCCAAGAATCAGTCATAATTGAACAGAAGGAAAAATAATTCTAGGAAGACCAAGTATAGCAACCCTTCTTACAAGAAGGTTGTGTTCTTGCACACAACAGCTCTGGTAAAATAACGGTGCTTGCTTTATTTTTTTCCTTTTTGTATTTCATTGTGAATTGCCATAAAGGCAGAAAGGTTGGATTAAAATTGTAGTGAATACTTTACCAGTCATATTTAGCATATTATGCTCCATTTCTTACATTTTATCATATTTTGGGGTAATGGTTTTCTCCCAAAGTGCCTTGCAACAATAACAAGATGCAATCAAAACCCCACAAGCTCAGAATCCCTCTCCCTCCACATTCACATACCTTCCAACATACATACAGAGACACTTAGAAAAAGGCAAGAGGAGAGCTAGGAAAGGGAGATACGGGAGAGTGATTCTTCAAGACCAGACTAAAAGGGATAATTATTTGCTGGCATTTATTATAAGATAAAATACGCAACCAAATCAAACTTTCCGGGTATCAGTAATGTAACTGCTAATCATTTGATAAAATATAGCATGTCATTTACTTCAGTTTGCAAATATATAGTGATCATAAGACCATGAATTTATCTGGAAGAGATTATCTTTGGCAGAATTGTCATTTAACTTTTATATAATTGTATGCAATGTACACTTATTTGCTATGCAACCAAGCATAAATATATGTTTAGTAAAAAATAATACAAAGCCAATCCTTAGTTTTTTAGTTCTAAAATAAAATAACATTCTAATGCAAATTGCAGCTGATGGTCCTAATTAGCTCGAGTTCTGACTTCAGTATTCTTTACTAAACTTCTAATAGTCAAGTATTCTTTTTAAAAAGTAGTTTTCAGCCTTTCTGGGCAACAGAGAAGCAGAAAATACAGTTTTGACTTTCTTTGATGTCTTTCCAACCACTCATTAATACTCTGCCATTTATTGATTAGTTCTGTGACATGTTGCATGTGGAAATGTTGATTGAATATCTGTCTGGCTTAAATTGCTGTTAAGTTGAAGACACTGATCACTTGTGTCTGAAAATGCAGAATCAAATAGAACCTTTAGAAAACAGTAACTTGTTTTTTTAAAAAAAACAGTTGCTGAAATGGCAAAGTTGATTCGTTTCTGAATGTGAGATGCAGCACAAGAGAAATATTCAAAAATGTGCAAGAGGAATCATAGGTCAGCATTAAATACATAAGTTTCTGTTGTGCCATGACCATTTGTAAAATATTAAGTATTTTTTATACTTAACAACAACAGTCTTTGAATGTTCAACAAAATAGATTATTCTATCTGTATCTAGAGCAATGGTAATCTAGAAACACAATATACATGTAATAATGTCAGTTTCTCGTTTGTGTGAGAGTGCTTGTGTGAGAGTGATGTATCATGTGTTCTGTCAACCCAGGTGTGTAAGTCAGTTGAAGTTAAATTTCTTTTTAAGTAAGTCAGATGAAGCTGCAGAGGAAGCAGCACCATCATCAACTGATGGAAATTTACAATGCAATCAGAAAGTATTCAGACCCTCTTCACTTTTGTAAATTTTGTTATGCTGCAGCCTGATTCTGTAATTGTTGAAATTCATTTTTTCCTCATTAATCTACACCAGTGGTTCCCAACCTTTTTTTGGCCATGCCCTACCCAAGCATCTCTAAAATCCTGATGTCCCCATCCCCCCCCCCCGTGACATATAATTCTTAACTTTTCTCAAAAAGTGAACTCTACTCACACAGAGGAAGCCTAAAAGGCCATTAACTTGGTTTTAAAAAGGTTCAAATTGCTCCCCTATGGGACGTGGGCCCCACATTGGGAACCACTGATCTGCACACAGTACTCCATAATGATAAACTGAAAACAGAATTTTAGAAATGTCTACATTTATTAAAAAGAAAAAAACTGAAATATCACATTGCATAAGTATTCAGATCCTTCATTCAGTACTTTGTTGAATCACATTTGGCAGCAATTACAGCCTCAAATCCTTTGGGGTATGGCATGACATGCTTTGCACACCTGGATTGGGGGATTTGCTGCCATTCTTCCTTGAAAATCCTCGGTCAGATTGGATGGTGATCTTCAATGGACAGCCATTTTCAGGTCCATTTTCAGAGATATTCATTAGGGTTCAGGTCAGGGCTGTGGCTGGGCCACTCTAGGACATTCACAGAGTTGTCCTTAAACCACTCTGGTGTTGTCTTGGCTGTGTGCTTAGGATCGTTGTCATATTGGAAAGTGAACCTTCGGCCCAGTCTGAGGTCCTGAGCGCTGTGGAACAGGTTTTTACTGAGGACATCTCTGTTCTTTGCTCCATTCAGCTTTCCCTCAACCCTGACCAGTCTCCCAGTCCCTGCTGTTGAAAAACACCCCCACAGCATGATGCTGCCACCACCATTCTTCACTCTTGGGCAGGTAATGAGCGGTGCCTGGTTTCCTCCAGACATAACATTTAGAGGCCAAACTGTTCAATCTTGGTTTCATCAGACCAGAGAATCGTATTCCTCACAGTCTGAGAGTCATTCAGGTGCTTTTTTGCAAAACCCCAGTGGGCTGTCAAGTGTTTTGCAATGAGAAGAGGCTTCTGTCTATCTGGCTTTCTTCCATCTACCATAAAGCTCAGATCAGTGGAGGGCTGCAGTGAGGGTTGTCCTTCTGGAACTCTGTCCCATCTTCACACAGGATCTCTGGAGATCAGTCAGAGAGAACATCAGGTTCTTGGTCACCTCTCTTACTAAGGCCCTTCTCCCCCAATTGCTCAGTTTGACTAGGTAACCAGCTCTTGAAAGAGTCCTGGTTATACCAAACTTCTTCCATTTGAAAATTATGGAGGCCACTGTGGTCTTAGGAACCTTCAGTGCAGCAAAAATTTTATTGTAGCCTTCCCCAGATCTGTGCCTCACAATAATCCTGTCTCTGAGCTCTGCAGCAGTTCCTTTGACCTCGTGGCTTTTGCTCTGATACGATATACATTGTCAGCTCTGAGGCCTTCTATAGAGAGGTGCCTTTCCAAATCACATCCAATCAATTTAATTTACCACAGGTAGACTCCAGTCAAGGGGTAGAAAGATGTCAGCAATGATCAAGAGAAATAGGAGGTACCTGAGTTAAATTTCAAGTATTGTTGCAAAGGGTCCGAATACTTATGCCAATGTGATACTTCAGCTTTTTATTTTTAATAAATTTACAGACATTTCTAAAATTCTGTTATTACTATCATTATGGAGTTACTAAGTGCAAAGTAATGAGAAAAAAATGAATTTCAACAACTGTAGAATCAGGTTGCAGCATAACAAAATTGACAAAAGTGAAGAGGGGGTTCTGAAAACTTCCTGAATTCACTGTAATTATTTCTCAACAGCATATCTAACAACAACAGAATATGTGTGTCATAATGCCTTTATTTTTTGTGTGCTCTTGTCCTTCAAGCTTTGAATACCCTTTTGAAAGAAATCATCAACAATATCAGAATGCCTCAGCTGGTTTTTGTTTGAAAAAAGAGCAAATTGAAAGATTAAAAGAAAATAATTCAGATGATGGGAATTGGACAAGAGTATGTCTCCCCTTATACATCTTTTTCATATTAACTTCACATTGCCAAATCAAAGAAAAATTTCACTATTGGCAAAGATTTTAACTATGTCTTGTTGGTTGGAGGCAATCCAAGAATGTTTAGATGAAACCACTAAAAAAACCGAGAAGACTCCCTCATTTTTACACTTCCATTTCAAAAAGATGCTCATCTTTTTTTTAATGTTAAAATAGATACATGATTTTAGTTAGATAAGTGTACTGACAGTACTGACAAAGCTCTGCTGCTTGTCTGTGCTATTTGTTTGATTAGGACAAAGAAAAAAGTTAAAGAAGATATTAAACTGTATGGAACCAAAGAAAGAGCTGGTGCTGAAATATTTTTCTCCTTGTCAGATTATTTTTCAGGGGCCAAAAATGTCAGACTATATTTCAGCTTTTAGCAATAGTGCAATGAATGAAGCTGATGGGTAGAATAACTAAAATTATAAAAGATTAAATTAAATGTAATTAAAATAGGATTAAAATCAGATTTATAAATTTAAATAATATTCTAAAAGTTTTGTTAAGCAGGGGTATACCATGTTTCCCAAAAAATAAGACCCTGTCTTATATTTTTTGAACCCTGAAATAAGTGCTTGGCCTTATTTTTAGGGAGGTCTTATTATTTTGGGGCGCATGGAGCAAGACAGGGCTCCTCTTGCCATCTTATCTGATTTCCAGCTCTGTATCCCTAACCAGAGGAAATGGCAAGGACAGGCTGTGCATGTGTTTAAATATTTTTGGGGAGGGCTTATTTGGGGTGGGCTTATTTTAGTACATGCACTCAAAAGCCCAATTGGGTTTATTATCAGGGGATGTCTTATTTTTGGGGAAACAGGGCCGTTTAAAGAAATCATCATGAATGATGAGCAGATACTTAGAAAGAATGAATAGAGTGAATAGAGAATTTGAAATAATGAGATAGATTTGGGCCAGGAAGTGTTTAGATATAAAGGCAAGGGATCAGGAAGATAGAGGATGAAACCAAAAGTATGTAGAACTTATCCCTACAGTCCTGAACTGTCCTTTGGTCCTGAACTTTCCTATTGATTAACTAAAACAACACACTGGTGGGAAAAAAAACAATGTTGAATTGAATGAAATACCTATACTTCTGGGTAAGACAGTCAAGTACTTAAAAATTAAAATTATTTGCAAAGAAACATATAGCCTTGCAGCCTGAATGAAGCACCATTTTCAGAACTATTTTTAAAGTGATTTAAGATTTTTAAAAAAGCATTTCTAAATATGAGAGGTTTGGGGAACCAATTGTGATGCTCTTCTTTTTATGAGAACCATTAGTTTTTCTCTGATCAGGGCTTTTTGGATAAGCTTCCCAAAATTACTCTAAAGTACTTGAACAAAAATAAAATTATCACATTGTGACCTAGGGTGGTTTCTGTTAAGCCCTCCCTTGAGATCTATGGCCCTGATCATCATTTCATCTGCTTATTCATACTTTTGTTCCCCAAGCTGCATCACAATAGGTCAATGATATTGTGTGCCTAACAGTCCACCATGCTCCATCTTGCCCTTCTTCTAGGTTTAATTAACTGAATTAATCTAGTTTTGGTATCTTATACACACATAACTTCCTATTGCTCAGTGAAATGTGTCATGGGAGTAAAGCCATCATTCCATTTTTAGTGGATATCTGAAAAGAATATGGTTAATTTGTTTACATGATATGTTGCCATCATTTTAGCCGTTGTCTATCCACTGCAGGATGAAGGCCTCTTCTGCATGTTTCCAAACAATATGGTCCTAAGCTTTCTTTTGCCAATTTGGACCCACATTACTTGCTGATTTCATCGATCCATCTCGTTTTAAGTTTCTTTCGTGAACACTTTTTATCAGGTGAAATCCATTCTGTGATTGCCTTGGTCCATCTGCCATCAGTTCTTCTTGCCAAGTTGGCCAGCCCATTTCCATTTCAATTCTTTAACTGTCTTGATGATTTCGTATACTTTTGTTTGTTCTCTAATCCATGTGCAGGTCTTTCTGCCTTGTCTTGGAATGCTGAGTATGTATCTTTCCATGGCTCTTCTTGTCATTCGTAGCTTTTGTATTGACTGTGAGGTTAGTGCCCATGTTTCACTGGCATATGTTAGAGCAGATAGCATACACTGATCAAGTTTGTTTTTGAAAATTTTGGTTAGCTTGCCGAAAACCTGCTGTACACATTTAACATGCTGCTCAATTTCCTTTATTGTATTACCTTCCTTTGAGAAACCTTGGTCAAAGTATATGTAGTGGTCTACTATGTCTAGTTTTTCTCCATATATATATATTCTTTCCTTGGTAAATTTATTAAACATAACCTGGCTCTTTTTCAGGTTTATTATGTACATTCCAAAAATAAAAATGCATTGTTTTTAAATATTGAAGAAAATGCATTAAAGCTATATAAAAAAGTAATATGCACCTTTATTAGAAATGATTACAGATTGTTCCTAACTAGTCAATAAATTGTGATTTAAATCAACCTTGGCATCTTTAAATATGTGGACTTGTGGAGTTGAGTTCCACTTACGTTGAAGTTGCCATGGTTGAAAAGGACAGATCTAAACCATTAAATTAAATCTCCCTTATTAGTAATTTAAATTAATATGATTGAAATCCATCATACTGGTGGCACTCAGGATTAATAAAAAAAAATGAGTAAGACCAAATGTACAAGGCACATATTATATTATACTCCCAAAAATTGGTGCCAGATTAGATGAAATGCAATTAACAGCTGACAAATTGGCCTATCTCATGAAATCCAGTTTTCTTCATTCTTGATTATTACTATCTTGTGGGTTGAACTAGAATCCACTTATCCCTATCCCAGCTATTACATGAAGATGTTTACTGGGTGGTAAAAGTAGGTAGGTTATTGCAAAGTTTGCAGATTTAAAAAAGAAATAGCTGTATTTATATGGAAGAAATTGTGATCCTGCTTGGTCTTTTAAAAACATAGAAAAAATAAGAAGTTATGTTACTTTGTGGCTAAGTTCCAGCTTTTGAATGCGTTAAACTTGTAATTCAAGGAAAGTGTGTTTGGCAGCAAAATTGAAGAGGAAGTTAAAACCTGGATCAAATGAAATAAAGACAACTATTTTAATATTTTTATTACCTGAATTTTATGAAGGAGGCAAATGAGAGAAACAAAGATAGTTGTATAATGTACCATATATACTTGTGTGTCAGCCCTTCCATTGATAAACTAGTTCTTAAATTTTTAACCAAAATACCATGACAAAATGTGCCATCTGCTGATAAGGCAACCCTTGAAATTTCCATATGTTTTAATTTTCACACTTAGCTTATCCGCAGGTGGCACATTTTTCACTGTATTTTAGTTTATCCACAAATATATGCAGGATATGGTGGCACTTTTAAAAAGTATTATTGTAAATACTTGAGGAGACGCTTGCTTGCAGGTAAGCCAAACCTAATTTTTTAATGTATTTTGGCACCTAAATTTCTCAGCTTACCTGAAAGTATATATATTAAACTTATTACTGATAATTTGAGATTGCAGTTACTCCAATTTGAGGTGATGTATTATATCCTATTGCATCATTCAGAAAGCATTTTTTTTTTTACTGGAAAAGGTTTAGGCAAAGTTCATAGTGAAGTTGATGGAACTTTTAAAACAAAAACCATTGAAGGATCTGCTACTTTTTCCTTCAATATTTTAATTAAAAAAATAGATTCTCAGGACTCAGTATAACTTACACTAAATATTTAAAAACAATCTTTAGAAAGATTGTACAAAAATGGATTTTAATATTGGGAGGGGGGTCAGTTGCAATTATTATTTTGTGCTGTCCAGTACGGTATAATGCAGTTCTCAGTTTTTCCCTTCTTATAGCAACAACTGCTCTATCAAAGAAACCTTGATAAAGGCCCACTTTTTCCAAAAAAGAGTTGTGTATTTGCAAGCAACAAGATCAGAGTCTGGTACAACTTGGCTTAATACCATCTACATTGTTCTTCTTTTCATCTTGCGTGATGAAATCTTCTTGGAAACTTCAGAGCTTATTTTGAGCTTCAGAGCTTTTATTTGATTTTTTAAAAAGCATTACCTCATAGTGATTTTTGTCTTTTTTCTCACTCTTAACTGCTTTTCTCATTATTATTTTAAGTTACTGGCAGGCAAATAAGAGAGATCTAAAAAATGCCCATAAACTGTTCCCACTCCCAAATAATAATATTAGCCATTAAAATGCACAAAGCATTATGAACAAAGAGAACGTAGTTGTCACCTTCCTTCTTCAAAATATTAAGCAGGAGGAACATTAGTGAGATTTTGGCTCTGCAAATAGTTTTAAACAAACAGGAATATAAATACACTTTTGTATTGCAGGAATGTATTTATACTTTGATATTGCCACTTGAAAGAATCCTATTCTTTAAAGAGGAGTCTGTATTGTCAGTAAAGTATGCAGACTTAAATTGCGGCTATAGAAATCTCATGGTACTTAAGTAAATTTATGCGTTTGGGATTAAATTAAGCAGATTCATAGATCTGTTGCACATATTTATGCCCAGTTGCATATATTGAGGTAACCTGAAGGGACTTGTCTCTGCCCAAGTGCACAACAACATGTGATTACACTTAGGTCTTCTTCACTTGAAGGAATAGGTTATCAGTGTACATTTATACTTTTGTCTGCCTGCTCATTCTGATCAGAATGATGACCAACAGAGAATGGCAAACTTGAGATTAGCCCTTCATTTATGAATATACTATGCCCTCTTCCATCCTGATTTGAGCCTTATATCATGAATGTAAACATTTCTTTGCATGCTGTACTATAAGGAGATATCAATTCCAAAAGGAAATTTAAGGTCTCTCTGTGTTTAGTGAGGCATGTGATAGTAGGAAATAAATTTAAAATTAAGGGTGGATATAAGCAGACAGCTTGGTCTTCATGCAGTTCCATTTGAACAGTGGAGAGCAATAAAACTTGGTGTCATATGACTGACTTGAAAAGACAAGAGAATGATCTTGTTATCAAGCTTGGCAACAGTTGAACTTGAAATGCTGTATTTATACAAAAGAAAGAACCCTCTTCTTCCAGCTCCCTCCCTCCCAATCATAGCCCATAATTTCCTTTGAACAGGGAAGGGGGGGGGGAGATTTTTTTTCTGGTTGCCCTATACTTGTACATTTATTGCCCTATACATTTCTCCATTTCTTGAAATGGAGACCCCATCCTATCTATGGAGACTTTCCACATAATAGTTTTCAGAAGTTAGGATCCTTAGTTGATGGGAGTTCTTTCTGCAAGCATCATCTTCAGTGAAGAAACTGTTGACTTGAGACCTACACATCCTTTATGTGGATGTTATCAGGATGTCAGAATGAAATTCTAGTCATCAAAACAATTTCAGATTTTGTATGTGGGTGCAGAATCTATTTAAAGTTAAACTGGAATTGACTCTTGCACAGTTTTACTTGTATGTGCAGGATCGACTTAGCCAGACAAAGTCTTGAATGGCATTCAAAAGGTAGTGTGTGAGGAGCGGTATCATTACCTTGTTTCAATACCAGCAGTGAGCTTCGCCCCACTGAGAGGTGCTGCAAATAGAATTTGTCAATGGAAAGATTTTCTCTGAATAACATTCTTCTGTAACTGGTTCCAATTATATTAAATATTAAATCTTTTTTTAATAGAAAACCCCCAAAGGAAGAACAACTCAGCGACGAAGCTGCCAAGGTGATTTCTAGCCTTCCTGACTTATCTTTCATGCATGCCAAGGTGTTGATGTTCCCATCTACGTTGACACCTTCAACAGTTTGCCAAGGCAAGGTAGACTAAACGTGAAGTGGGGTGGACAATTTGTATTAATTTTTCCCCTAGCTCTTTTCTGTGACCTACAAATTATCTTGCTTTAATTAAAAATCCAAGTTCAGGTGATTTGTTGGTAAGCAGCACTAGAAAGATATACATAATAATGTATATTTATTTACATACTGGAGCCCTGGATTTATATTAGAAAAAATGTAAATAATTGGGGAGGATTGCACCTTTTTTGAAAACATCCTTTTTTCTGTGTGCTGGGGTGTAAACATTTGTCTTTGTGGAATACACTGGTTGTGTCCTTCTTATAAAACTTTATAAACATTTTTTTAAAATGAAAACACCAAGTTTTTGCTCTTCATAAATTTTTCCAGGTTTGTTTGTTGTTGTTTTTTCTTTGTTTGTTTTGGTCAGAATGAATCACTTAAAGTTTGATGATTTTTTTTTTCCAAAAAATGGGTCAGGCTTTTTGGTTTGGGGTTTTTGGTTTTGTTTAGCAAGGCCCTTTTCATCTAATGAGGCCTTTTCTTAGGGACTTGATGGTTGATTTTTAGTTTTCTGCCTTCTAGTAATATGGCTTAACATTATCTTTTAAGAGTTTACTTCGGGTTCACTTTAGAAAAGTAATAGATCACTGCCTAGCCATTTGATTCTTGTGATCTATGTAGTAATCAATATGGTTTGGGATGGAAGGACCAAAACTATCGGAATGTCTTACAATGAAATATACTTGTTACATTTTTTTTGTTGTTGTACCACTATTCTTATGTTTGATTTTGCACAATGTAAATTTGACATAATCATAGGTTGCTATGGTTTAGGCTGTATGTACAGAAAAAAACTATGGGTTGTAAATGTTTGGGGAAATTCCTATGGAAAAAAAGAGAATGCTATGTAGAACAACCTCTAACAAGGTTCATGTGCATGCCTGAGGTCTTTTTGAAATTTCAGTGTACAAATTTCTCTTAGCCTAATCAAAATAAACAAATAAAGTTATATAGTCTGTTAATGCGTGTACTGATGTTCTCTTTATGTTTTCAATGCTGATGAAGGCAGAACTGAAGAATCCTTTTTTCCATACATGGAAAGAAAATGTGTACCTATCCCAAAGAAATTACAAAATATACACTATTATTAATTTAAAAGTAATATACCTTTATTTCCTATTGGTATGTGGAAAATTGTTTCCTTCTTCTTGGGATACCTGCCTGTAAAGAACTGGATCTTTTGGGACCTTAGTTACAGTTTCTCCTGAGGGCCAAAGCTGGCCTATTTTAATTAGGAAGCTTAAGGATTATCCAAATGCGTCAGTTTTCTCTGACACATATATTGAAGAGCTATAGTTAAGTGTATAAAGAGACAGAAAATAGGAAATCCAACGGAAGTATTACATAGCAAAGAGCCAATTTGGTGTATCTCACAAGAAATGGTGATGTATAGCGAAAAACTTTATAAAAACCAGTAAATATGTCAAATACAGTCATATTTTTAAAAAGGGGCTAGTGACTTGGGCTAGTCAATCTCTCTCAGCCCTAAGGAAGAAGAAAATAAAGAATTTCTTTAGAACATTGCCAGGAAAACTGCATTAACACTGACTCTACATCACACAAACAAAAATATTATATAGCAATATTCAATTGAAAACTCTTGGCAACATTGTATGACAATATAGCAAACAAAAGAGCAGGGTGAGTTAGGAAAGGAAAGGAATTTCAAGTAAAAATTAAAAGGGATTTACTGAAGGTTATGATCCATTTGACAACGAATGGACTACTTTGGAAAGGGGCCGACTCACCTTTGTTGATCTAGAATAGTACTGTGCACAGCATGCTGTGAATAATGGGCCTTCTGAGTCAGTTTGAAGGTTCAGCTAGGTGAGATCAGCTAGATGATTTCAGAGATCCCATTCACCTTTGTATGGAAATGATGTTCTCTGAAGACCAGACTTCCCATATTCATAAATGTTGATTTGTCAGACATATTAAAGTTCGAGTAGATAGCTGATGCAGTATAGTATTCCATTCTTTACTATCCACAAAGATGGACTCATTATCATCTGATGCTGAGATCAGAGAAAAGAAATGGAAAGCACCTTAGACTGCAGATTTTAGCTCATTGACAACCAAGAGATCGCCACCTCTGCAAAGAAGCAGGGACAGCAATTTTTAAAAGAATTTTATATAATGTTTATCTTTGGATAAAGTTTTTCATGGCTCCAATATCTAAACATTCTCACATCTCAGTAGATTACCGTATTTTTCAGAGTATAAGATGCACTTTTTCCCCCTAAGAGGAGGTGAAAATTTGGGTGCGTCTTATACACCAAATGTAGCCCCGCCCACCCACTGGCCCCACGCTTTGGCCTCTGCCCCCCAGCAATTTACCTCCTTGCAGCAAGCAGCAAGAGCCCGTTTCAGCTTCAGCACAGTGGGATCGGCCTCCCAACTCTCAGCTGTTTCAGGCTGCAGGGATTGCCATTGCCTATTGCTGCGTGGGCCTCTTCTGCTTGCTGCAAGGAGGTAAATTGCTGGGAGCAGGGGTTTTTTTCTTGTGCTAATAAAGCTATGCTGAAAATGAAAGTAAAGCAGGCTGCTGTTTGCTGCAACAAGGCAAAATTGCTGGGAAGCAGAGGCAGAAGCTAGGTGGGTCTTTTAGTCCGGAGCGTCTTATACTCCGAAAAATACAGTAATTCTTTTTAAAGATCATCTTGGTTTTACATGTTTTGATTTAATTTGATTAATTTCAGGATAGTAGATGAGATAAAATAGTGAGCATGCAGAACAGAGACTGCAACAACTAGCAAACAACTTGCTATTCTAGCAAGCTAGTCAGCAATCATGAAGAATTATGGGATGCAGAGTAACTTGGAAGCTGATTGGGTTGGTTTAAGCATACCATGAAGTGTGGAAACGGCAGAAAACTTTGCCAATTTTCAAAAGTGCTGAAATATGATCTGATAGATACATAGAACTGATCAAATATATCCGCCATATTCATTAGAGTAAAAATAAAGTACCAGCATAGGAAACATCAAAGAATTTGATTTATAAAGGACATATAATATACTCAGTGAATGGGATATTTTTCATGTGCCCAGAAGCAAAATAGATGGCAAAAGGTTAAAACAGGCAAATATGAAGGCTTCTACCTGATTTGCAGTGAAAAGGTTCCATACGAGTACAAAACCTCCTAGTATTCCCGAGGCTAAGCAATTGGAACTTGACTCATTTCCTACATCACAAACAGATCTGAAAATGACTTTGGTTTATAAATCTTAATAAAATTAAAAATTCAAGAGAGAATCTCTATGATTAAAGATTTTTTTAAAAAAAACTAGCCTAAACTTTATTGGTGAATAGAATAGAATTCTTTATTGGCCAAGTGTGATTGGACACACAAGGAATTTGTCTTTGGTGCATATGTTCTCAATGTACATAAAAAGAATATATACATTCATCAAGAATCATAAGGTACAACACTTAATGATAGTTATAGGGTACAAATAAGCAATTGAATCATACTAGGAAACAATATAAATCATAAGGATATGGCAACAAGTTACAGTCATACAGTCATAAGTGGGAGGAGATGGGTGATAGGAACGATGATAGTGATTGATACGATTGGATTGATTCGATTGCATTGTCCCATGTGAAAGGTAAGTTGACAAACTGGGTAACAGATATGACAAGATAGCTGTGTGTTGATGCCAGTTTTGAAAAGGCACTGAAACAATCCAGAGATCCTATATATAAATTTAAGTCAAAATCATTGTTTACTGATTAGAGTCTTGCAAACAATTGGCTGTGAAGAGTAAGCCATTTAGCCTCAAAGTAAGAATGAATGATACTTTCAGAAATATACACCTTGGACTATAGGAGAGGATTTTGTTGCAGGTTTTTTTTTCTGCAAGGTACTTCTGTACTTGAGTAAGCTTTTTTGAAGTGAGCATTTGCTTACTATTTGCCATGAAAACATTGCAGGAAATTGCAGTAAAGCTCTACAAAACTATGTAACATTTTGTGAGATTATATGACATTGTTAACTGATAATACTTCAAGATCATTTCAGGGGAGGTGAAATGCTTACATTATTTCTCTTCCTTTCCATTTGGAACAGCCTTCTGCATGGTAACCACAGCTGCTTTTGTTGCCATGGCCTAAAATACCATTTTTTTTGAGCAGGGGACAGCACTATAGCTGCAGGAAAGAGCTAGATGACTATTGTCTCAGAATGGAAGTTGAGAGTTAACTCAAGATTCAAAGCTAGTCCGATAAGCTATTGAAGGACGGGGGGTGGGGGGTGGGAAGGCTGGAGTGGAAATGCCAGCTGCAAGCTGGGCTGCTGTCTTTAGACAATTGCCTTTGGGGGCAGCTGCCCAATTTCTCTCAATGTGCAGGGCAGAGCAGAAGCCAAACGCAAGCATGGCTAGGGAGGCTTCTTGGATAACTCATTGTAGTGTGGCCTGCCATTCTTAGCTAAAATTGTCCATAAAAGGCTCCTCTGCATTAAATTATTAATTTTTACAGCTCCCCTCTTATTAACCTTCCCCCTGCAACCCTTTTCTTGTCTAAATTGCCTTTTTTTAACAAAAAAAATGCTTGGAATTCCTTTTTTGCTTCCTTGTATAAAGGGGCTCTGCATCACACCTGCCCTGCAGTTGTTGTAACCTTGACTTGATACAGTATATGTTGCACCAAGCCTTCTGTTCTTAAGCTGTTACTGAGCCTGAGCCTATTGCAAAATTTTCAGAGCTGCCCACTTCCAGGAATGCCTTTTGCTAAACAGAAACCCCTCTTCTGTAATCCCTACCACAGGCAAAAATGCAGTAGAAACAAAAAGAAAATTCCTTTCTGATATGGACAAAACCAAGGATTCGGGCAAAAGTCACTTTTCATATCACTAGTATTTCATAATCATTCAAGGTACCTGTGTTAGTTCCTCATCTATTTTCTGAAGGAGATTACGTTGACTGGATGGAAAGGGACATAAGCAGCAGGAAGGACAAAACACCACCAGGAAAGAAAAAAGCTGTTATATGCCTCTAATGACCTTCCAGAACAGGCAGAATCTAACCATAACCTTGCCATATGTGTATGTTTCTCCTCTTCCATATTAAATAACTTTTCCTGTTCACTCTCAGTTTTATTTGTTTTAGAAAGTACACAGGGAGGGCTATCAGATCTGGGCTGCAAAAGTCCAAATGGCCACTAGATGGCAGCAAGGGGTTATAGAACTCTTTACTTGCTAGCCTTGCATTGTTCTGCACTATGTCTAGACTAGTCTACAGACTTAGTCTGGATTATGCTGCTGTGCATATTATGCTGCTGTACATATGTAAATAGAAAAATATTCATTTGTGTATTACAAACAGGCATATGGCTGGGTGCCCGGTAATCACTACAAAGATATTTGAATTTGAATACTACTGCAATGTGTGTACATCTCCAACTATGGCAGTGTAGAGGACACATTTGTGCCAAACATCATGGAACAATTACATTATCTAGCAAGAGTTAATTCTTAAATTCCTAACTCTAAACAGAATCTAACTTATTTAACATTTTTTTAAAATATGTATCTTTTTTTCCCTTTTGTAAATAAAAGGGGAAAGGAAAAAGTCTGCTGACATGGCTAGTAACTTTTGGGGAGCAGGGCCATTGAGTGCATTACTGAGAGCTATTTCTAGCCTCACAAGGTAATTTTGTGGCACAAATTTCTTTGTATCAGGTGATATTGATCTGAACTGCCCTTGAATAACTTTGAGGTGCCAATGGAAAGCTGATTAGAGTGTATAAATGAATAGGCTTTCCCCAAGGGCAGCAATAATTACATTTAAAACACATGTCGGATTATTTGCTGAGTAATCTGGGATTTTTTTTTTCTTTTTGAGGCTTTGTATATTCTGAACGGTTGCACCCTCAAAGCTTCTGTAGCAGGAAAGATATGACTGACTCTCTTGGTACAGAATAACTTCATCTCAGAAACCTCATATCTTTAATTCAATATGCTGATCAAAGAACTCAAGGAGCTGCCGTATATGATACAAAATCCTTGAAAAGCAGAATATTTTCATTTTCATCAATATACAAACAACAAAGATGTTGATGCTACTGCATTTGTTAATTTGGATATAATAAAATTTCAGAATGTTTGATATACACACTTTGCAAATTAATAATAAATAGTAAAATAGTAAATAGTAAATTAATCACACCAAATTAGTCAAGGAGTAGAACCTATTATATATTTGCCTTTTTATGGCCTTAAACACTGTAAGATGATTTTCACAGTAAAGGAATGAATGGAAGAAGCAATACATTTGCTAATTATTCTTTTTTTAAAGAAAATGAACAGTTGAAAAATGTTTTTATAAATAGTTGTTGCTTATCCAACCTAGCAAAGTTTTAACTAGTAACTGGCCTTTACTGGGGATTTACATTATTTCTGCCTTTGCTAATAGAAATAGACATATGGCTCTGTTCAGTTATATTATACCCTAGTTTCTTTTTATTTATTCTCCACTCTGCCTCACTTATTTTCTACAGATTTGTCTAATCCTTCTATCCTCTTTCAATTGTTTTGTGCTTCTATCACTAATGTTTGGTTCCCTAGAAGCTAAATAATTAAAACAATATTATGTTCTTGGCACTTAAGAACATTACTATAGTTAGATACCATTGCCTATGTGAATTGTGAATCTGCTCATTTCTCCATTTATCCTATAGCTGAACCATGAAACTTCTTTCTCTCCTCATCCTTCTGTAAATGCTGTGCAAAATCACTCTTGGAACAAATGGGGATGGATGGGAACCCATCATCCTGATATGGAAATGGGTTGAGCTGTAGCCCCCAAAATAGTAATTAACTCAGATCATTGCCAAACCAATCCAGACAGCTCTTCAAAGCCCACAAGAAAATAAGCCAAATATTTCTCTCCAATATAATCTGTCTTCAGAGAGTAAAAATCGACTTTATTGTAAGGCTGTTATTCATAGATTATTGCCAGTCTGAAAGTACAAACTTCTTGCTGCCCCTTTT
>JANHFM010002099.1:143656-157201 GCA_032468115.1 Grayia smithii
CAATCACACTTGGCCAATAAAGAATTCAATTCAATTCAATTCAATTCAATTCAATTCTATTCTATTCTATTCTATTCTATTCTATTCTATTCTAACCCATAAGTCATTAACCTTCTGGAATTCCTGGGCAAGAAACTCATGGCAAACTGATAACTGAACACCCTCTCTGAAAACCATTCTGTCGTCTCTAAGCTTAAACTACAACTATGCTTAGAGTCTAAAATTCTCTTCTATTTCTGCTACAATGTCTAACAACCACTAACAAGTGGATTGATCATCTGAAAAGCACTGGGTTATTTTCTAAGCAGAAAGAATAACTAAGTAACTTCTACAGCCAAGAAGTGCAACAGGGAAATGGCCTGAAGGCAGATGTTCTCTTTTCCAATGGAACTCTTAACCCCACTTTACCCCACAGATGAAGACACAGCCCACTCTCATGACCTCTTGGAAAGCTGTAAAGGCTGTGTGGGACCTTTTTGCATTGTCTCTGGAACCATCAAGATTTTTATATTGCAATATTATTAGTGTAAACTGCCCAGAGCAAAAGGGGGGGGCAACATTTCAGCTTGCCTGGGCTGCATTGAGTGAAAAGAAATTATCTTGGGTCCCATATAAAATATATAGTACAGTTAATGTATATAAAATCAGATAATAATAATTTAAAGTATACAGTCTTTTGGGGTCGCATTACTAACTGTCCCAGGTCATGTGTGGCCTGAAAATGATGAATTGGACACGCCTGGCCTAGAGTCTGGTTGCTTTGAGGTCATTTATGGATTTCATAATATTGCACCAAGTTATTAAGGCTTCAGCAAAGTTCTTCACTACAGCAACTCAAAGTTTACAATTCAACTATGTAAACTGTATAAATTGCATAGACAAATTTACAGATTATTTTTTTTTTAGATATTATAGGGGAAACTTAAAATGTTGTTAGAGAGCTTCAGTCCCTGTCATCACAAAGAACCAAGGCACTTATCGGAAAACAGCTGGGGGAACTGGAATTCAGGATGATATATAAAGCTCCCTGCCCCCTACAACTTACTCCCATCACCAAGGGAACTGGCCTGCTAGAAAACAAATCAGTGAGTTTCATATTGCATTTTTGTCTGGTGGTTCTGAATGAATGCTAACCTGAGCACCATTAAACCAAATGTTAAAGCACATCAAAATCAATGGGACTTCACTGTGTCTAGTTTTGGAAGACAAAATCCCCAGCAACATCCATCTGAATTTCCTGATTATTTTGACCAGTGTTGAGGTGATGGCAATTATTGGAAGAATCAGTATGTGTATCGAAGTCCAGCACATTACCTTACACTAAATTTTCATTTTAGAGTATTTGAATTTTTTCCTCACTGGATGATGTGAATGAACACCTTACACTGACCAAAAGGGGTCTATTGCCATTCTTTGCTGGATTCTTCTTTCATTCTAAGTGTAGATAGAATGCTTAAGGAAAAGCACAAGGATATTTGTGGAAAAGAGTGTTGTGTCTGCTGCCTTGAGCTCCTGAAGGAAAAAAATGAGACACAAAGCTCATAATCCATACATCCATGCCTACAACTGGACTTTTGAAAAAGTATGGCTGCTTGTTGAGATTCCCAGGTCAACAGCTGGGATGGACTTCCTTCTCTGGCACCCATTGCAAAGGACCCTGCTACCCTTGGGAGACAAAAAGTGCTTGAGCCTCCATGGGTAGTCTAAGAAACCCAAGTGTCAGCCAAAAAGAACAGCCTCCACAATCAGAAAATACGCCAGTTGACAGCTCTTTCGTTCTTACAGGCAGCTGATTTATAACTTTTACTTTTACAGCAGAGTGAAACAGTCCTTTGTAAAGCACAAAAGAAGCCCATCACTTTCTGTAGAGAAATCTCATGCACTTTGTTTTTGATGTGTGACGAGAGCAGGCACCTCCAAAGCATAACTTGCTTCTTCTTGGGTGTGCGGGAGGGTGGGGCTTGGCTCTCTGCTAAGTGTGGGTGGCACTATTAGAAGGAAATGCAGTTGTGTGGATGAGGAAAAGTTTCTTGTCTTCCACTAAGGAAAGCTGCTACGTTTTAATGAAGCAAAGCAAGGCTATTTGTTTGAAAGGAACCTTTAGAAGTTGTATTCACGCTGCTGCTGTTCCTCCCTCCAACCCCCTCTCCAACTAGCAGTTGCTGAGTAGCTAAGGTGGTTCTAAATAAAGAACTGGAGTCAACAACAGGAAATAACTCCCACAGAAAAAGAGAGCGAGCGCACAGAATACAAACTCTCTCCAACTCTTGCATGCAGCTGACAGCAGCCTTTTTGTTCTTTGCATATTGCATCAAAAACCATAGCTTTTCAAAGCATGCACTTGGCTTTTTCACCAGGGCAAGTTGGCCATTAAACTTGCGTTTTGCAGAAAAAGAACTGCCCTCCCCCCAGGAGAAAATTCTCACCTCTCAAGAACCACCCTCAAGCCCATCCCCATCTGCCCTGCTATATAATTCTGGCTGGGCCAGACAAGAGCCAATCCAGCAAGGCACAAAATGTCTACTGAAAAAGCTTTTTTTAAAAAATGCTGTGTCCCCCCCCCCTCCACCTGCATCCTTGAAAAATAAAATTGGGGGAGGGGGATGAATGGGAACGAGCAAGTGATCAGTGGATAGAGTAATGGGGCAAATGTTGATGTCTTTGTTGCATGCAGTATCAGCTCTGAAACTAGTGGCAACCTCAGCTTTCCACTGTAAAACCTATTAGCGTGTTCTCAGAAGAAAGCGTTAAAAACACTGCATCTATTGGACAATAAAGAGAATACTGGGCAGAGCCATCAGAATTAATAGAAATGAATTTGGTTCAGGAGCTGTAGTTTACATCTTCCATAAAATTACAGATACCTCTGTATGACTGACAGCACACAAATAATGAGTGTTCTCAAAAGACACATTTAGCCCTTAATTTTGAAGACTGCTAGGTGACCAGTTTTTCAAGATGCTTGAGATCAATTCTGGGGAAATTAAGGCACTTCAAAGCCATCCACTCCCATCGGCTAATATAATTTCTTCCTCTGTACTACTCACTCCCATTCAGGTGATGTGCTGTGTGAATAGCATGGTTGCTCCTTTTTGCAACATCCCCTCAAATTAGGCCAATATGATATAGCTATTCCCCAGACCAGCTCCTCTGCCCTGTAAATTAGAATCTTGATCCCCATTCACATTGGCCCTTGTGAGTGACTAATACTTGAAAATTCAGTGATCCTGTTCTCAGCTCACCCACCTAGAGACCGTTTTCCAGTGCTAACTCTAGCCTGAATCATCCTTTTAGTACACCCTTCTGCATTGACCAAAGTCACAAAGGGCTCTGAGGAAGACCTAGTGAATAATCGATTGCCAAGAGGATCTTTCTGATGCAAATGGGCCCTGGATAATAGGAAGAGGGAGCAGGAAGTCAATCCTCAAGCGCTTGAAGGAAGCTCCAACAAAAGGAAGCTAGTTCACTCTGCAGCTGGGAGAGATTCCTGTCCATCAGAGCTGATTGATGAGTCATTTAGTATTACCCATTTAGGCAAGAATGGAAAATGTAGAAAAATGAAGTCATGATCAGCAAGAATGTTAGGCACCAAAAGAACCAGCATTGGCATCATGTTTTTAGAGAGCTGTGGCTTTTCATATCTCAAAATATATACATGGAATAAAAATAGGAATAGTACCTTACACATAATCACATGCAGGAAAATTGGATTTTTAGTGACCAATGAGAATATTGGATGCTGCATCCTGAGAGATCCAGACTTTCCTTTTTGACCCCCCAAATTAATGGGGTTTATGTGTGTGTAAAGGGAGAAGGAAGGTTATTACGTGATAAAAAAAGACACAATTCTGAGCATTGTTCACAACATTTCCAAAACTGCAACTTTCATAGTACTTTATCTCTTATACAGACTTTTATCTTTAGACATAAATGCATTGTACCCCCTCACAAGACTACTGACACTGCAGCTGTGGGGACAGAAATGGAACAAGTGGCAGGAAGTGAAGAAGGAGGCTAATTCCACAGCAAAAAGGGAAAAAAAAGGATAACAAGATCAGGTGGGAAGAGATTTTAGGAAGTTATTCTGGCAGGCAAGTTCAGAGGTCAAGGATGGTGGAATGTTGTAGCCCTGGACAGAAAAGCAGGAGACCTTGCAAGGCCTGGTGTGTGACCTCCCTTTTCCTGTTCAGAAGTAATTCTGGCAAAGCTGACCAGTACCCCCATCCCCACTTCTATCACTGTGTGCAGCTGCCATCTTGATAAGCTCTAATACAGAAACCCAGCTCTGAAAATACAGCCACCAACACACCCTGGGCCACATTTCCTTCTGACAGCTGTTTTGACAGTTGGGCTGTCTTTGCAGCGACATGATTGAGCCAGGTCAGAGGTTTGTAGTGGGCAGAATTATAAAAAAAAAAAATGAAGAAAGGATTAGCTAGCAAACTATTGATAAATACAGATATATACAGTATGCATTTCACCCTTCTTTTTAGCCTTCATTTATGAGCTATTTTATGGCCCCTGCCAAGTACAAATGGAAAAGAAATGTTGGGTGGGTTAACTGAAACAATTTTCCACTAGGATAGTTTACTTATGTACTATAGCATATTATAATCAGTCCACGCTGCAACAGATATACGGAATTTCAATATTGCTGAACTACACTTAGTAGAATCCCTTGCCATTTTCCATGCTGCTGAGATTTACTGGGGACGGTAATTCAACATCTGGAAGAATATGGCTTCCCCACACCTGCACAACGGTCACCTGAGTACATGTTTAAATATGCTCTTACTAATAAACAACTGACTATATTATTCAAGGAGGTGGGGTTTTTTCCCCTTCAAAATATATGACTGTGCCAGGTTATCTATCATCCTTCTCCATCCATCCATCTCTACTTATTACCATTTTGGAGGCAAAAGCCTGTTTTAAGCCACGTTAAGTGAAAGAAGCAGTTTTTACTTATACGCTTGGAAAATCTACAAAGGAGACGAAGCCAATTTTATTTGGTAAACAGGAATTGGCTGCCAGGAGAAGAGCAAACCCCAGCAAAAACAACATAGAGATTTGAGAGTAAAACTTGGTAGCTGTTCGAGCAAATCCCAGTGGAAAACTTCGACATGCAAGCCAAAATCCTGACTCAGTCTTTGCCACAATTGCAAACAATTGCACCTACGGCTATCTGAAGTCGAGCTTTCCTAACTGAAGGCAGATTTTTTTTAAAGTTGTTAACCATTGATTCCCCCCCCCACCTCCTTTTAGCAGCTAAAAATCTAGAGACACAGTGGCAAGTCTTGACCTTGTTCTCTGAAAAAGTAACTGGAGGCAGGGGGTGGGGTGGGGGAGAAGAGAGAGAGAGAGATAGAAAAAAGACTGAATACAAGAATCTGTGAAATTGCAATGTTTACAAGCTCACAGCTCATTAGCTTCAACCTTACATTTGAAAAAGCGCCCTGTTTCTGCCCACTTGAACTGATACACAAAGCTTTAACAACAGCCATGATTCACAGTCAGCTCCAGTCATGCTCATAAGTGATGTGGCACATTCTCAGTGCCTCCAGTATTTGCGTAATTGAGCTTCATTTGCTCTGCCCCTAGCTTGCGTGGAGTGCTGAAAGCAGCAGTGTCATCCGCCCCCAGCTCCTCCTCCTCCTCCTCCTCCTACCTGTCCGACAGCACGACTTACTATGAATAAGAGAGAAAACTATGGATGACAAAAGGTACACTGAGGGATGAGGAAGAGCTTTCTGCCCTATCCTCTGAATCAAAAGGAACAGAAGGAAACTCTTAATATGGTTTAAGGTCTCTAAACTATATCATAGTATCATAGAAAAAAATATTCATTGGGAATGCATTATTTGGGATGCAAAGCCCGTTTGCTGCAGTGGTTAAGGAATCAGGCTAGAAAACCAGGAGATTCCAAGTTCTAGTCCTGCCTTAGTCACAAAGCCAACTGGGTGACTTTGAGCCAGTGTCTCTCTATTTCTTATCCCTAAGAAGAAGGCAAGGGTAAGTCATGCCTGAAATACCTTGCCAAGAAAACCGTATTATTAGAGTTTCAAGCAGAAGCAAGTTACTAATGCCATGTGAAAATCCAAAAAGGTTAAGTCAGATCTGATCCTGGGAGAAATGAGATTCCAATGAGTGAGTGCCCAGAAGAAAAGGCCCTTTTTCTGGCTCCTGCCAGAAGGCACTCTCTAATGGAATGGAATGGTATGTAAGGATAACTTTGGGAGACAGGAAGAAGAGCCTCAGACTAGACAACAGTCAGATAAGAGCAGCTCAGCCCATAGAAGCAATGGAGGTGTGGCAAACATCTCAGAAGGAACCCTCCCTAGTTTCTTGCACTGTAAAGGGAAGGTGGGGGAGGTGTTCTTTCAACTTGTATGATTCTGTTAAGATAAGCTTACAAGTAATCTAGAACTAGTATTTCTGGGAATGCTTCTTGTCTGGACTACCTTGCAAGGTTGAAATGGATGGGACCAGAGCATAATACTTCTGTCCAATGTAGCACACACTATTGGGGAGAGATGGTGCTGTCCATAATCTGGTTCCAAGCCATGAAGAGTTTTAAAGATAACCTCCAACACCTTTGAATTGTACTCAGAAGTACATGGTTGCCAAAGCAGTGTGTGGAGCAGAAGTGTCATATGTTCCAACAACCAACATCCACAAATGCTGAGGCTTCTGAATACTTGTCAAAAGCAGCCCCATGTGGAGCATGTTGCAGTAGTCCAACAAGGAAGTGACTAAAGATGTGAGTGACCATGAGTAGGGACTCCCAGTCTGGGAACAGGTGCAGCCGGTACACAACACGGAGCTGTGCAAAGGCAAATGACACCTAGCCATGGTGTCATCTGCTCTTCAGGCTGATTAGTCACTTTAAGTATGGTTAGCTCAGTTTTAGCTCATGTGGCCTGTGCTACCAATACATTCATAAAGATACAAAAGTATATGAGAGGACAGCCACATCTCACAAACATGTTTCTTTAGACTGGTCACCACTTGAATGGCTGGGTATCTGCCATAGAGCCCCACAGGCTGTAAAGAAGAATCAACCCATCCAATAAGAACATCTCAGGTGGGGGGGAGTTATTTGTACCTCCCCTGTACCATGAAATCAGAGGGAGGCAGGAAGGAAGTGATGGTCTTCTCTGTAATGGCCCTCATATTATCTAGGAAAGTACAGATTACTCTTTCTGTTTTAATTAATTAAAACTCACAGGAACACTTACATTGCTCCAATTAGATCATTGGTTTAAATTTTGGTATTTTCATACTAGCCATTGTTAGTTACCCTGCGGGCATTTTATGTTTGTGTTTCCAATCATCCAGCAAGAATAATGTGGTTATGTCTGCCTACAAATCTTAAAAACATTTTAAAACACTGGCATTAATTTACTACATCATAAAGACACTCGGTTCTTCAAACATAAATACTATTTTTTAAAAACAACAACACATCCTTCCGTGATAAAGAGAAAACTATTGCTATAGTTTCACTTTTATTATTCTCTTGATACTTCCTGCAGTGGATAAGGTAGAGTTGAGAAAAGACAGAAGCAAACTTCAAGGGCAAGAAGTACATTACACAGACTGGATGCAACAATAATGTTGACATGTGGCAACAGGAACTTTGTAAAACCTTTTCCCAATCTAAGGACAATCAAATTCCCTCCTCCATCTTGCCCCGCAAGTTACAGGGGATATTTTCTACCTGTTGTACCTTGTATTTATTTATTCCTACAAATGTTTGCTCTGTATTTAATTCTGAAGTGGGATTTTAGCAAACTCCCAATATCTCTGACTGTACTTGCAATGACACAGCCAAAATTGAGACAGTTATCCACATCTACTAAGTAAACAGATATTTGGAATAGATGGAAGGAAATAAATAATGTAGGTATTTTTGTAGTTTGGAAGAAGGGTTTATCTTTATACAGTATATGTATAATAATAGTAATTAGTAATAAATATGAGTTACTATGTATAGTAATAGTAATACTATACTAATACTAATAATACTATTACTATACTACATTACATTATACTACACATGTACACTACTCTATAATGCAATCTTTCCAGGCTTCTTAGATACTTAAAATTCAGCAAAAGAAGGAAAATAAATCTGAAGCACCCTGGTCTCTATCTGAATATGCCCAGTAATTATGCCTTTCATAAATCATCACCTACATATCTCCAAAAATGTACAATAAGAGAACACGTTTCACTAGAGAAAAATCAAAATCAGCACTGTCTCCCCCAGAATGTGGGAATCCCATTTTTGGACTTTAGAATATAATATAATAGAATTCTTTATTGGCCAAGTGTGATTGGACACACAAGGAATTTGTCTTGGTGCATACGCTCTTGGTGTACATAAAAGAAAAGATACATTTGTATATTTGAGTCATAGGGTACAACACTTAATGATAGTCATAGGGAACAAATAAGCAATTGAATCATATTAGGAAACAGTCACCAACCAACCCTATCACCTACACCTGTATTTGTACGGGATGTATGTGATGGGTTGGTACGATGATGTCATCACACCAGTTAACTCGTATGTAGGCATGTGGGCAGACCCGCCTGGAGACAGATAGAGGAGCGGTGTGTCAGTTCCTAAGACCATCGGAAATATGTGTTTTCCGATGGTCTTAGGCGACCCCTGTGAAAGGGTCGTTCGACCCCTGTGAAAGGGTCGTTCGACCCCCGAAAGGGTCCTGACCCACAGGTTGAGAACCACTGCTCTTAATGATCAATGGTAACCTTAAATATTCATCTATCAAGTTATCTCTTCTACATAGGCAGAGTAACATAACCACAACACTCACCTTGAGCTTGCATTCGAGTTCGGATAAGGGCAAGTGGATAACTGGCTAACTGGCCACAAGTACTGGATAACGTACCACATCCAAGCAATACTAATATACCAGGGTTGGCAGAATCTGTGGCATATTTTTCTAACCACGTCTTCTTCAATGCCTGTCAGGAACATATTGATCTTGTTAGTTCATATAGAATTTTAAACTATTAAAGGATGAGGCTACATTCTTATGACCTTGTGAAAATGGGATAAGTATTGGAGCCTTCGAAAGCATGTTCACAGTTAATAGTAGCAGAGTTGGAAGGGACCTTGGAGGTCATCTAGTCCAAACCCTGCTCGCGCAGGAGACCTGTACTAGGGATTTGAACCGCTGAACTGCCAACCTTTCTGATCGACAAGCCCAGTGTCTTAACCACTGAGCAACCTAGTCAGGCTTACGTTGAACAAACTAAAATACTGATCACATACTTTGAAAGCGATTTCTTCCTTTCTTCCCCCCCCCCTTTGAGACAAATGCTTGTTTTCCCTCCATCTCTCAAGTACCCTTATAAACTTGGACACTGAGTGACATTCATCAGCTGGTTCACATATGTATTATGCTAACCACTTCCTCTGTATTATATGGCAGCTCAAGGGCTGCCTAAGGAGGTTACGATGAAAATGAAATAGCAACTGCCAGCTGACAACTGTCTTTGTGATAGTTCATTATACTAATTCTCCATCTTTTTTTCCCACAAACATAATTGGTATGAAAAGTGCCAGCTTGTAATTTCGAACTGCCGTAGGAGCTCATCCTCTGTTTTCAATTATCTGCCCAACAAGTCTTAGAAAAATCACTGTGATGCCTTGAAAAAAGGCTGAAATTAGAGAAGTGTTTCCAACTCTTCAATATTGCAGAATCCATGACTATTTCTCTAAAAACAACAGAAAATATCACAGAAGAAAAAACATATTCAGTAATACATTTTATTTTACCCTTAAACTGACGTTATCGTTACACACATTTTAATACATTGAAAATCATAATGGCGCCTGAATGGAATTTATGAGTTTGTTTATACAGGTAGTCCTTGACTTACAACCTCAACTGAGCCCAACATTTCTGTTACTAAGTAAGACATTTGTTAAGTGAGTTTTGCCCCATTTTATGACCTTTGGTGCCACAATTGTTAAGTGAATCACTGCAGTTGTTAAGTTAGTAACATGGTTGCTAAGTGAATGTGGCTTCCCTATTGATTTTGCTTGTCAGAAGGTCACAAAAGGTGATTCCATGATCCTGGGAGACTGCAATCATCATAAATGTGAGTCAAGCATCTGAATTTTGATCACGTGACCATGGGGATGCTGCAATGGTTGTAAATATGAAAAATGGTCATGTCCCTTTTTTCAATGATGTTGTAACTTTGAACGGTCACTAAATGAACTGTTGTACAGGAGTACCTGTATGGTATATTTCATCAGTGCCTGGGATGAGGCTTATTAAAAAATCTCTACATCAGTTTAATATTCTCCCTACTTGTCCCAAAGATGCTTTTTCAAAAGGCAATTGGACTTCGTTTGTCCTTGAAGACATTTCAC
The DNA here is from genome assembly GCA_032468115.1 of Grayia smithii. NCBI lineage: Eukaryota > Metazoa > Chordata > Lepidosauria > Squamata > Grayiidae > Grayia > Grayia smithii. Next base: position 154,071 of record JANHFM010002099.1, read on the forward strand.
TTCTCATCCTGGAAGCTTCTTCACTTCTCATCCTGGAAGCTTCTTCACTTCTGAACTGAAGAAGCTTCTTGGATGAGAAGTTGAAATGTCCTGAAAGAAAAACAAAGTCCAGTTGCCTTTTGAAAAAAGCATCTTTTGGGACAACCCTGCCCTGAATGACTCAAAATCTCCATAGACATTCTGTATTTGAACCTTGTATTGTTTACTCACAACCAATTGCTCACGTAATACAGAAAACAACTGACTGACAATAGGGCCACCATATCGTAATGTAGTTTTATATGAATAATTTGGGTCTGGGCTGCAGTACAGAAACATTTAATTCTACAAGCAGAGTTCTGATCTTCTTCTTCCCGTTGTCACAGTCTCTCTGGTAGGGTGACATGTCTGTTGGAATTATAACTGGAGGATACCACCCCAGGTTGGCTTGAAGCAGGAGAATCATGGGAAGCTCAGGATTTCAGCTTCCACTGCCAGCCACCAGCTGAGAACACAACTCAACAACATTAGCAGAGCCAGGAGACCTTTGTTGAGGAACTGAAGAGTCCAAGATGGTACCCTGAGACGGGCATGTCTAGTAACTGGTATTGTCAAAAGGCCACATGGCTGATCGGGTTGTCTGGAGAACTGAATGCAAGACTGAATTATTTTATAAAATCTCACAACTCATCTGCAAGTTGTTCATAGAATATAATGATGCTCAGTGAAACATACTTAAGAGAAACTGCATTCTTCAGTTATTTTGATACTGCAGGTTCCAGAACCCAGCCATTGTAGACATTCTCTACTTTCAGTTTTGGAGTATACCAAGTTGAGGAAGGTTGGGGGGGGGGTGTAAGAAAGCCAGGCCCATATGCCTCGTAAGCCAAGGTTTTACTGAATACATTCTTCTTTTCACTTCTGCTTTAAGTGGCTTGGATGGACAGGAGACTCTGCTTGGGAGAGATAAACAACTTTCCCTTGGCTACAGTGGGACTAGCTATGTTGTAATAAGGACTGGATTTATTTCTCCCCCTGGCTTCTGCCATACTCCAGGACTGACGACATGATGGGGAGATGACGGTTTTAGGAGAGAACAGAAAGTAATTTGAAAAAGTTCACTTCCAATGATTTGCATTCCTATTACTTACATATTTATTTTTCCCAAAGTGTTCTGAAGTGTTCAGGCACTTTAAATCAATATATTACAAAAACCTGCAAATAGGAAGGGGTTTTAAGTGTGCCTCTTGACCAACACTTCACTAAAAGAACACTACCATAATTCCTATCAGCACACTCATCTGTCTTCCTCTTTCATAAACAAGTTTAACTCCTTCCAGCCCTTCCATGGCTGGGCCTAATTAAATGTCAGAAAGCTGTTGTTGTTTACAGAATATATTTGCCCCAAAATGAAAGAGTGCTTTGCATAATCATGACTAACAGTGAGTCTTCCTTCAAACTGTCATCTCTGAATAAAAGCCTTGGATATATAACCTATGCAAATGCCAAGTGTTGGCTGATGTAAAAATGAAGCTTGTTAAGAAATTGATACGCGTTACAAAGTAAAAGCACGTGATAACTATCATTTGCAAAAAAAACCACCCTGTTCATATAGAATGGAAACAAATTAGGTTTAAGTAGAGTATTACAGAACCAGAAACATCGCCTTGGCTAATTGCAAGGAACACAATAAATGGCTGACAGGTAGCATATGCTGCATAGTAGAAGTGGAAAATTATTTCAGCATGAAACATGCTTAACCACATGAAGATTAATAATCTGCAGCCATTAGCAAAAAAGACAAACTATAGCAGCTGTGAAGCTAGGTAAAAAGCATGAAATTCAGAAAGACAGCTGTGTTAACTGTTCAGATGTAATAATAAACTGTTATGCTAAGTTACGTTAAACATTCAACACTTTTCTGAACTTCTCTCTTCCATTCACACAAATATTTTTCTCTTAAGCCCTGAATTCAGAAGGATTTATTTTAATTATAGTGCTTTGTTCTTTCATATCAAACAAGGATTTTTTTAAAAAATACATTGGATTAGCAATAAAAACAGCACTTAGACTTACAGTATATACCGCTTCACAGTGCTTTACAGCTCTCTCAAGTGATTTACAGAGTCAGCATATTGACCCCAACAATCTGGGTCCTCATTTTAATGACCTCAGATGGATGGAAGGCTGAATCAACTTTGAGCCAGTCAGTATCGAACTACTTTCCAAAGTCAATGCAGCTTTAGCCTTTTGGGAAATGGGAAATGGGAGAGGGGGAGCCATTTCTAAAGTAGCTAAAGATGAGCTATCTTCAGAAAACACAGCTTTAGCCATGCGTAAGAAACATGTGCCAGAGAAGCTGGATCTGAAAAGGAGACAGCAAAGGCAGCAGGGAGCTGGTGCAAAAGACGAAAGCTTGGCGCAAGGGAGTAAAAGAGAAGTAGGCAGCTGAGTGTCAGGTGAAAACCAATTGAAGCAGCACAAGAATTTGGGTCAAGAGGTTCCTTTATTGCTGATTCCATTGTACACTAGAACAGCACTCCCCAACCTTTGTGGCTTGTGGCCCAGCTGGGAGGGGGAGGGAACTGGGTTGCATGAGCAGCGGGCTGGTATGCATGCGTGCCCTTGCATGAGTGATGGGCCATTGCAACTGGCGGACTGGCGCACGTGCCTGACAGCCCACCACTCACACATGTTGAGCTGCACATGCGCACTCTGGCCAGCCACTCACACAGCCCAATTCCAAATAGGCCACAGCCCAATAGTTGGAAATGCCCAGGGGTTGGGGACCCTGCACTATAAGCTCACCAAATTTCCTGCTTTCCCCTGGGTAAGTCAGGTATCGATCTAAGTCAATTCCCTCATATGGGAATCTAGAGTCCGGACTGGCACGTCTCTTAACTCTCCCCCACCAGGGAGCTCTTCCTTTCAGCTGTTGATTCCACCACCCTGGGTGAATGAATGCTTGCCAGTGCTTGTTGGAGAGCAAAGGAAGGCTTGCTGGTTTGCTTGCTGGGGTGGGCTAGGGAGCTGCATGGAGTTCAGGAGAAATGTCAGATTAACAACTGAATAGAGCGAGGTGGCGCAGTGGCTAGAGTGCAGTACTGCAGGCTACTTCAGCTGACTGCTAGCTGCAGTTCAGCAGATCGAAT
>JANHFM010002099.1:161074-172524 GCA_032468115.1 Grayia smithii
GTGTTTTCTGATGGTCTTAGGCGACCCCTGTGAAAGGGTTGTTCGACCCCCAAAGGGGTCCCAACCCACAGGTTGAGTAAAAAAAGGAAGGGTGGGGAGGGAGAGAGAGAGCCAAAAATAGCTCCAGAGCCATGGCATGGCAGAAAACCCTTTTGCAAAAAAGCTTCGGCTGTGTGGAGAAAAAAAGAAAAGGGAAAAGCAGCCACAGGTTTGGTGCGCCACAGCAGGAGTCTTGGGAGTGCTGGGTGGTGAGAATGATTGCTGCTGAAACTGGGCTGCAGCAGATCTTGTTTCCTGGGAAGCAGTCTCAGAGCTGTGTAGTTGTGTGGCTCTTTGCCATTCCCAAAGTAGGGTGCAGATTGACCAAAGGGCAGAGATGAGGTGGTAGATAGGCAGGCTGGGGGAGTTGGAGGCAATCCCTTACCTGACTGAGGTTCAAGGCTGAGAGGGATCAAGCTTCCAATGGCTTGGATTGTGGTGGGTACTCACTTAATGACAATTAATTCTCAGTTAATGATGGTAACCGGGACTGCCAGGACTGGTCCCAATTTTGGTCATAAGCCGAGGATTACCTGTACCTTGCTTTCATTTGCAGAGAATTCATTATAGAATAAACACTTCCTTTTTGGGAAGGCAGTCATTATCTGGGCAACTGGAACTGACTGGTACTCCTAGCCTCACAAGGCATTATACTTTCTGCAGAAGTCAAAGTATGCCCACTCTTTCTTACTTTAAAGTGTAGCAAATTCGGTCCCTATTTTTTGATTCTCTCAACTGAGTTAAAAATGAATGTTTTTAAAAAATTAACAACAACTGTGGAGGGGGATAATCAGGATTTGCCTTCAATCTTCATACCTTCCTTCATTGGCATTAATTGCAATCTTCACTTCTTTTCAACTATTTGCATCAACAAACAAACAAAAATACTTGCTGGCCTAACAAAGGAGTGACCGACCATTTTTTCATGGAAAAGCAGAATGGAGAAAAGAGCTAGGATGTTCCTGTGGCTTCAATCTCATCACATGGGGCTCCAATTTTCCAATTTTTGCTTAGTTAATAAATGTATCTAATGCCCAGCTTCCTTATATTAATACCATTAGTGTTATATCTTCTCCCTCCAGTTTGCTTCACAAGAAACAGAAGGTGGGAGGAGATGAAAAATGGCATTTCACTGCAAAACACTGAAAATGCTCTCTATTTCTCATCTCCAGACTCCCAGCTGTGGTCTGTAAAGAAGATACCGGCAGCCATGGTGGTCTGGGAGCATGGACAGCTGGTCTGCAGGAACTGGACTTGGGTTGAGCCACACAGTTTATACAGGCCAAAGTTTTTCAACCGGTTATTATCACAGTATTCTATTTATTCAAGAGGGAAAGACAAGAGATTTTATGACAAAATAGCCTCTTGACTAGCTTCTTCAATCTGATGGCCTCCAGATGTGTTCAATCTCAATGCCCTAGCCAATTATGCAAGTTGGCATTACACACTTACACACACTCACACAGAGACATATATGAATCACACAGACATTTTGATTTACAAAATATGCTTCATTGTATGAATGCAATGCCATATAAACTATACTTACATTATCTACAATAACTACAGTAAACTGTAAACTACTAATAAAACTAAAATAACAAATAATAAGAACCAGCAACTCAATGTAAAATTATCAGAAAATTCACAGTGGGAGGAATCACAATTGCCTCTTTGAATGGAATAGGAAAGTTTTGAAGTCCCTCCCCATCCTTGGTCAAATACAAGAGAATGGATATTTATTCTAAAAAATATAATCCCCGAAAAGCCTGAAAAGCTGAAGAAGGTTACTCCAGACATTCCTAAAATATAATTTGCAAAAAGTCTTTCTCTAATAACAATTTTTTTTGTTCGTTTGTTTCTCCCTGGAATACCAACAATACTGCTTAACATTTACATCACTGGGACTGTTTATTAGTGAAAAATGGAGAAGAAATTTAAACAAACAAGTACAAGATTGCATTAGACACCTTCAGGCTATGCCCACTTCTTCAGCTCTAAGAAAATGTGAATATAAATCGAGGGAGAGAGAGGGAGAGAGGGAGGGAGGGAGAAAGGAAGTCTATCTTGCAAGAAATGATATAGTTGGCAGATGAATACAAAGCTGACATCAAGAATGGCATGGCATCTACCAGAAGAACAATTATCTAAAGCCCCTCAGATTGGTTGGTCCTCCTTTTCATCATTGAAACCTACTTATTCACCCTCCTCTTATTGGCTGAAACAGTGATACATCCAATATTATTCTTTTACAGCATCTACTGTGGTAGCAATGACAAAGTCAGGAAAGCAGAAGAGCATCATCATCTAGCAATACTGCTAATAATGAAGGAGGGAGAACATTCTTAACCAAAAGCCCATCAGAACCTGGAGTCAATTCTGATAACTATGCTTCCTCAACCATTAGCAAACATTTCCAAATCAAGTTTAGATCTCCTCTGAAATTACCCTTCATTTTAGAGAATGTTTTCAATAGCCACAGTAGACTGTTGGGAGACATGAACATTTATTATACACGAGAGCTCACTATGGCTGCATGTATTTCTTTTAGGGACGCTATGCAGCAAAGGCAGTAGATTGACCAGCTCATCTGCTTGTTTACCACTTCTGCTACATGACTGAATTCCTTACGTATCCTTTGTCCCAAGTAACCATTAACTAGGAAAATCCTTGATAAATATGGCTGTTTGTGAGTCATTTCAACGCCCACTGCTTGGTTAAAATCACAGTCTATCATGCAGTTACTTGAAGCAAACCCCATTGGATAGGACCAAATAGTTCCAAATAAAATCAGGCTGAAATATATATTACAATTTCATATTGTGTTGCCCAGAATTGTTCAAAATTTAATTACTATAATCCCCCCCATTTATTGCTTTTAAAATAGACTAGCATCAAGACAGGATAATAAGCTTGCTGAAAGAAGGGAAGGGGACACTTTTCTTCCAAAAAAGCTCAGTGAGGATTGCATATGTTCAGAATGGAAGAAAACTGAAAATCAGAGGAAAACTGATTGGAATGACCTGAAGTATTCCTGCATGTCCTTTAAACACACATGCATACACACCCGTGCACTCCTCATAGATGCAATTGCCCATAAAGTATATCCTACTACATTTTTAAAGTGTTCTTGTTACATAAACTCCGTCAGACATTTGAGACTGGGAGTCTGCAAATGTTTAAAATAAATAAATAATAAGCCTGTTTCCTAGCAAACAGGCAGGCACAATGAGGTATCAGCCTTTTTCCTGAAGATTTTGGTGAGCACAACTTAATGCATTTGTTGCCATTGTTTTTAGATCATAAATACGATCTAAATTTCCTTGCTCATGGAGCAAGGAAATCTTAAATATTGTAAGATGTGTACATGTTTTCCTGATGCCTGTACAGTGGTGTTGGCAGATTCCCATTCCAATCATTTTCTTCTAGTGACAATGGATCCTGCAGGCCTAAAGAAATGATATTTCAAATGCTTGAGGGGAAATCAACCCACCCTGAGACCAGAAAGTCACTGAACAAATTAAGGAGACTGTGCTTTTTCTCACATATTTAATATTCATTCTTAATTTTGGTTGCATACTCTTTGATATGTTATTGCAGAAATTCAAAATGGAAGGTTCCATTTTTTTAAACTTCAATTGAAGAATAAAGGAAATTAAGAATGTTGGTGGCATAAATGGGGGAAAACTGAACAGAAACTGTGTTTCATGCTGATTCTCAGTACATCTATACTTATCACAATCACAAAATATTTTTCATAAATAAACCATATGGGTATTTTCCCATCATCATAAAAACTAAGAAACAACTCATAAAAATAAAAACCCTGAAGTTTTCAATATTCCATATTCCCATCAAAGGATCATAAATCATTATCAGAGCACATGTTTATTCAGAATTGGTTCTATGTTCAACCTTTCACACATGCAGTTTTCAGGTAGGAAAAGATCCCTGCCCAAAACCATGGTAAGTTGTTAGCAATCAGAAATCTCACAAAGTTTCTAATTCAGTTGCTTTGTTTGTGCAGAAAACTAAACCAAAATAACTGAGTTCACATGGCCAAAAGTCAACTTGCATGATGGTTTAATGTGATGTGTGAACCAAGCTCTGAACCTGGTTGGGGAAGGGAAAGAGGAAGTTTATTGCAACTGATATTATTCAGGGAGGTTCTCTCTCTGAAAATTTTTCCAAGGAAACCATAAGTCTCAAATCTGCTCTTATAGTACTGTTTCTGGACTTCAGATGGAAATCAGAAACATTTAACAATATTATATAACCCCAATTAACCAACAATATAGCAAGATTCACACAAATGCTAGGCCACAATGCGGATTTTGGCTTAGCAGGTCATGTGAGTGTATCCAATATATGTTCCTTCCAGGCTCTGTGCCTTTTTACAGTTTCTAGCTATACCTTCATCTGCATCACTACAATATCATAAATCAAGGCACCCTTTCCTCGGCAGTTCCTCTGACCTTGTAGAAATCTTATTAAGATGTATTTTGTACAGTGCTGGAGGCGAGTATTACCTTTGTGAAACAATCGCCCAACGAAATACACAGATTCCCATACTCTACCTTGAGGCAAAGCAAACATAATATCACCCACATAAGGAATGCCTTTTTCTCCTTCCATTACTCCTTTTTCAGAAGCAAATTCCCCAGCATTTAGCCAATGCTAAGGAAAACATCATAATCAACCTGCCAAGGTCTCCATTCAATCAAATCTGAAATTTTAAGCTTCATAATTGATAAAGGAGAATATTTGTAGCTCACAGTAGAATTGAGGGGGTCCTTGGTGCTCTCTAAGCTTGGTTGTTTTCTTGCAGACATTTCATTACCCAAACTAGGTAATATCATCAGTGCTAGTAAGGAATGGGGTTTGCTCTCAATTTATATTCTAGTGGCTTTCCCTGTCAGTGTTGGTGGGAATGGTTTTAGAGGTTCTTTGGTTAGGCTGTTGGCTTGTTTGGCAGTTCCTTGGTTGGGGTATTGTTTACTTCTTGATCGTTGGTCTAATATTAATCTTGGTATTAAATCTATACTTATCTAGGTGTTTACTGCTGATGGGAGATGTTTGGGTCTTTTTGTTCCCTTTTTGGTTTGTTGACTATCATTTTCGCATACTATGTAAATGTTGTTTATGTGTCTATTGATGGCCAATTTATCAGATTTCCAGGAATTCTCTAGTGTTAAAAGGGAGTATTATACCTATATCTAAGTCCAAGATCAGGTAGCGTGGATAAAACTTTCATAAACCTTCAAAACTTCAAAACCTGTAAAACTTCAAAACCTTTCATTTGTTTAGATGAAAATTTCTTATGAAGTTCCTATGTTATCTATGAACGAGGTTGTTGTGCCCGACTCTTTGCAACTCCATGGACCATAGCATGCCATAGCATAGCACTCCATGGTCCATAGCAAACCCCTGTTCTCCACTGTCTCCCAGAGTTTGCCCAAATTCATATTCAATTTACCAAACTGTAAATTTTCTTGTTATAGTTATTGCAGTCTGTAATCAATAGAAAGCCCAACCATCAGAAGCTTCAACCATTAGTGATGCATTTAAACACATAAACTCTTTTTCTAGGAAAGCAACAAAAGCCTATTGGAAAAAAAGAGGCACTTACTACCACTAGAGTTTCTTGCGCAGAAAAAGGGAGGTCAAACTTCCTTTGCTTTCTATATGCAAAGCATCAATGAGAGAAAATGAAATCTGGTTTGGGTTGGATGTAGGATTCCAACTCCCTGATTTAGTCCTGTCATTTTACTGGAGAAATATTAACTAAGTTGGCTCTTTTCCCTGATTTGGGGGACTGTAATGTAGGGCAAAGAAAACATTTTGAAACTTATAAACCCAATATATGTACCTTAGTAATACTCGCTTCCACAATGGGGGCACCCTTAGTGGCAGAATAGTGATAATGGAGTCTGTTGCTGCCATTGCAAAAAAGAGGCACCTGAGAAGCAGACCATCTTCTCTGACTGAAGCTCTATTTCTGCTTTGGAGACAGGCAATTCTGCAATCCCCTATAACCCTTTTCAGCTAATGGAAATTAAGTATCCTTCTGCTAAGCAATGAAATGTAGAGGAAGATACTAAGAGTTGGGCATACCGTTGTTCTACCAATTCTACAATTCCTGGGAAGGCATATATAGGAACTGTAGTTGAGTGGGCAAATCATGGACCAAGGATGTAGTGTGACTTAAAAATGCAAATGTTAGATGCTACGACTGGGTCCTTTCCTCACTGCTGAGCTGAAGTGTTCACCCATCTTTGAGTCAGAGAAACCTCTTCCAGCACGACATTAACTATCTCCCATTTCCAATCTTATCCTGTTTCATTCATTCATTCATTCATTCATTCATTCATTCATTCATTCATTCATTCATTCATTCATATAGGGTTGGGCTTCAAAACCCACCCCTGCATTCATGTACTTATTTATTTATATTTCATATTTCTTAAGTGCTCATGTCCCTTAAAGAGGGGTATGCACCTTCCTCCCTTTCCTGAAAGAGCCTAAAGGTGTTTTTTTAAGAGCCTACTTTCAGGCTGTCCTTAGCCAATGTTGGAAGGGAGAAAGTGCTACTTTAATACTGATAGGTGCAGAAAAATAGGAAGAGGGAGCACTATACGCCCACCCTTGAGCTTTTGAAAGATGGAAATCAAATCAATCAATGGGTAATGTTGTCTCATTCATGACTGGAAATGAGATAAAGACAACCTTGCATGGAAACCCAGCACAAAAAAGGTACAGCCAGGGTACATACCATGGTTAGAAGACACGCATCTCCTTGGAACAGCTTCCCTGCCTTTTCTGCTAAACTGTCTGAAAGCATTCTAGTTCCACACATGAGAAATAACTGTTAATAAAGCCCTCACAGATCTTTATAATAAATTATATTTAATATTTTATTATTAATTAATTAAATAAATAAATAAAGATATTATTATATTTAATATTTAATATGTTAATAAAGACCTTCACAGGAATGGGTGAGCCTCTTTTTCTCAGTCTTGACTCGCTGGAAGACTGAGTCAAACTGGGGAGTGCCCAGGCAAGGGAGGCGTGGCCAAGGAAAAAAACAACAACTCAGTCTCCAAGCAGAGAAGCAGAGTATTACCCATTCCTGGATGATTTTCCCCGCCACAATGGAGAACTTACAATATCTGAAACTCTTACTCCAGCCCCTTAATTTCTTTAAGGATTGCATGACAATCTCATTCCTTAAGCTAAAAGCTCTCTGCAAAATATTTTATTTTGCTGTTACATAAGGAAGCAGTATCAAAGAAGGCTGGCCACCAAGAAGCCCCAAAATATGAAACCCCACCAAATGAAAAAAAAGAAGGCAGTGAAAGGTATTTAGAAAAAAGAATATAATGTGCACCCAAAGCTGCAGGAAACAGCTTCCCTCCGTCTCTCTCTCTCTCCCTCTCTGTCTTTTACAACAGCATTTTGAGAAGATTAAAGAGAGTTGAGGTAAGAGGTCAAGAGGCCCAAGATGGGGAAGAAGCAAGAGATAATCAGGGCTCAGATAAGGATCATCAGCAGGAGGAGGCAAAAAGACCTGCAAAACCAGGATTTTCTCGTTAATTAGTATTATTATAAGATATTCTCACCATCTCTGCAACCTCCCTCCCACTTCCACAGATCTACAGATCATTTATCTGTCAAGAAATATAGCTCAAATATAGCTATGGTCCCTTCAAAAAGTTGGCCCTTCCTCTGCTTTTTGTCTCTCTGACTCTAGAGGACTCAACCCAACCCATCTGGACTCAACCCAAATAATCTAACAGCATGTCTCTTTCTAGACTTATTTCCACTGAGAGAGATTGCAAGTAGAGAAATGGCAGGGCTAAATCCTGATAGCCTTGATTGCTGTGGGGTTGACTACCTGTAATTTGAGGGAGGGGGGTGTTATTTGGAGAGTAGCCATATGTAAGCATGTGAATACCCAAATGACAGGCACTGCTATGCATGTTTTGTAGACAAAAGTTGAAGCAGTCCATCACTTATTGTGATATCTTTGTATTCAACAGATGTTTTCTCTCTGTGCCTCATTTAATTATTTCAGGATCCAAAAAAGGAGGTGTTTCAACCTCCTTCTCTGCACACCGTTGCAGAATTCAAATACATTGTAGTATACCAGAACTTGTGAAATGTTGCAATATAATGAAACAAGGAACTCTTATGCATGCTTACTCAGAAGTAAGATTTATTATACCCAATGCAGCTTAATCTTGGGTAAATGCATAGAGGACTGAAACCCATTTTCCTCTCCCAATGACAACTCTGTCGTAATTTTAAATCAGTGAAAAAGAATGCAGAGAAGAATAAAAATGAGCTGTGAGGCTATTGCCATCCTGGCTTACAGATTGTTATGAAACTGAAGGATAGCATGTACTGTATAGAAAAATAATTGTGCTACGTGTTTGCACATTCAGCACATTTAAAACTGAACATTATTGAAGAGAGGACCACCAAAAGCTTGAACATTCTTGATAGCAATTCAACTATAAATCTTGGATCAATGCAAAAAAATCAGTGCAGATAGAGATCCTGAACCATCTATTTGAATAGGTGCAGAACACTATCAACAAAACTGAGTTCTTACAAATTGCATTCTAATGTTTCCGTTTTTCTTTCGTTTAGATTTCCCAATGGATAAGTCCTTTGTTGGGACCTTAAAGGACAGGTAGCAAAAACAGCTGTTGTTGAGATTATTTCTCTTCTCCCTGGTCCCTAATGCAGAGTTCCCCAACTTCAAACTCCCAATGTCCCCAATCAAGCAAAGCCATTGCCAAGAATGGCAATGAAGTCCAGTCCAGTTTGCACATCTGGAGGATAGCACATAGCTTTGATAAGCTTCCCTAACGCAATGCCCACCATCCAATTAAGAGATTCTTCAAAAATTGATCTCAATAAACCCGCTGCTTTGCTTTATATTCACTCTCTAATACTGTGAGGCTTTCAGCAGGGCTTTTGTTTTATTTTATTTTTTACGGAAAACTCTTTTAGTATTTACAGCCATGGATGAATGGAATGAACAAAGTGCTCCTATTGAAACAGAAAACTCTTAAATTGTGTGTCAGGGCCTGCAGAGTAAAACATGTACAACCTAGTTAGGGATATTTATACAAAAGACAACTTATTTTACATACATACATTTATACAACTCTTTAATCAGAAAAAGTAAATAAACTGGAAACTTTATGCACCTACAATGGCAGTAAATTAGCTCAACAGAAGGTAGCTGTATTTTTTAAAAAAACAAACAGCTCTGAGGTTGTTGTTTTTTTAAAAAGTTCAATACTACCACTCCTCTTCTTTCTCTGCCTCTGTTTGACTCACTAACTGAAAACCAATTTACTACCTAAGTGCAAATGCTAGCATAATTTAATAATCAGAGCTGGATTGAGGTTAGAGAAACTTGGTTTGAAATGCTCACTTTGCCATGAAGCTTAATTGGGTACTTTTCAGAACTGTTACAAATATAATGTGGAAATACATAGCTAAGACCTATGCCCCCAAGGTCCTTTAAGGTAGGGGAAAAGATAAATAACAATAAGCATGTATTAGAAAACCTGCATAATTGTAAAACAAAATTTCATAAAATTCGTAATTACTCTTCTCAATATTCCAGAGAGGACCAGTGGTGGGTTGCCCCTGGTTCCGCCCGGTTTGCGTGATCCTGTAGCGGTGACGTTGTGACGTCACCGAACCGGTTCTCTGCGGCCGGGAGCCAGGCCCATCCGCGCGCCCGTACTTATGGTTTCTCCAGAAAAAAATCTCGAAACAAGCGCTCTGCGCATGCGCAGAGCACTTTTTTGGAGATTTTTTCCGGAAAAAACCTTAGTGCGCATGCGCGGAGTGCGTGTTCAGGAAGAGAACCGGTAGTAAAGGTAAGTAGAATTCACACCTGGAGACAACGTTATAAACTTCTTCCCACAACTGATCACTGAATCAAAGCACATTATGAATGTTTACTTGTGATAGATATCCTAATTACTAAGTTCATGTAAACCAGTATTGTGGGTCTGTCTCCTCTCACAGGAGACTCCTGAGCAGCTATTTTAACATTTAAGTTCTGTCACTCTATAGCTGCAGGACTTCAGTGCAAAGTTAGCAAACGTTCCTCATGAGGTGAGAACTTGAGGATCCTCTTCTGACACTCATCTTTCACTCTTTCTCTTCACCACCATAGTATCTTTTCTTACAAGTCTAACTTGTGATTTAGATGGGACAGAAACAGGATATTTAGTCCAATGGCAATATATCAAGGCAAAGGCCAAAAATAAGACTGTGGGTGTATGTGCATCTTCATCACCTAGAATGGCTGTTGACAACATTCTTAGAGGCTGTTGAACAAGAATGACTGGAAGAAATCAAGAAAAGGAAAGTGGGAGTGTTTGTAGCCTCTCCTTCTCTTCTTTACACAATGCAGTTTTCCTTGAAAATCCCATGCCTTAAGAACCAAAGTAAGACTTAGACCAGCATCTCTTTCGCTTTTATTGTTGACGCCTTGTCTTGTATCAGATCCCATAATTCACACATTGTGTCGAAGAAAAAAAAAATGCTGGTGATTTCTCAACATTTTTTTTAAGAAGTAAAGATCTGTAAAGATTACTTGCTTAAGAATTTAAGTCTGTGGAGATTCTCAGTCATTTAGGTCATGGTTGTCCCAAAGGTGCTTTTTCAGGAGGCAATTGGACTTTTTTGTTTCCCCCCCCCCTTTTGAAGACATTTCGCTTCGCAGCCAAGAAGCTTCTTCAGCTCTTACAGGATAGTGGGGAATGGAAGGAATTTAAGCTTTTCCATTTTCTACTGAACAATAATTTCAAATATGTTGGTTTTATACTCATGTTGACAGCCTCTTCTCCTCGCTAACTCTAAGTTAGAAATAGTCCTCCCCAAAGCCTAGGCAGACCATCCACTACTGGTGTTTTGGTTATCCTCATTTTGTATCTTAGAAAATCCAATTGTAATTACAAAAACACAGATAAAAATGGCATTCTGTTTCCTCAGAATATTTATTAAACGGCCCATACACAGCCTGACTTTCTGTCCCCCCTGCCCTGTTTTCTCATCTTATTCGACCAAGCACTCCTTCCACAGAGATGAAATCTCCCTTGAAATGAGCTTAACTCCTAATTGTTACATGGAAATGTACATGTCATAGTGGACAACCATTTAAATATGAGCCAGCAGTGTGCTGCAGCAGCCAAAAAAGCCAACACAGTTCTAGGCTGCATAAACAGAGGGAAAGAATCAAGATCACGTGAAGTGTTGATACCACTTTATTATGCCTTGCTTAGTTCCACACTTGGAATACTGCATCCAGTTTTGGTTGCCACGATGTAAAAAAGATGTGGAGACTCTAGAAAGAGTGCAGAGAAGAGCAACAAAGA
>JANHFM010002099.1:187122-198449 GCA_032468115.1 Grayia smithii
ATCTACTGAACTGCAGCTAGCAGTCAGCTGAAGTAGCCTGCAGTACTGCACTCTAACCACTGCGCCACCTCGGCTTTTATAATTCATCATTACCTTTACTGGAACATGTTAATATATTAAATTGCTCAGAACTGGGACATATTATACAGAATCACATATATACCTACTCTGATATATTCTTTTCCACATCTTTATGAAAGGAACAGGAAGATGTAGACCAGTGTTTCTCAACCTTGGCCACTGGAAGATTTATGGACTTCAACTCCCAGAATTCCCCAGCCAGCTCTGCTTCTTCCAGTGGCCAAGGTTGAGAAACACCGATGTAGACTGTACCAAGAGTAATTTCTTTTATTACCAATTTTTCATATTCCACAACAATCATTCAAATAACTAGTGTGTGTGTGCATAGATAAAAACTTATAAAATCTGAGAGTCTGGATGTATCAATTCAAACAAGTTAAAGTAGATCCAAATAACTGTTACTGATGCTTTGTTCATAGGCACAAACAAGGGTTGGTTGATACAAATGAACATCTATCTTCCTTCCTCCTTATCTGCAGCACTCAGGACCGCTAGCATTCCAACTCCAATCTGCATGACTCCCTGCTACTACACTGGTCCCAGGCATTTGCTGATTGGCAGGTACAGGAAACTGTCTTTTGCTTTTGAACTTTCTCTACTGCTAGCAGTAACAACAAGAGCAAGAACAAAATTATTTTAACCTGCTTCCTCGGGTAGAAAGAAGCTTCTTCCTCAATGTGGTCCACGTTGCATCTATAACCATGGAGGCAAGTTGTGTGTACAAGTGAGCAGGGCTAATGTACACAATGATTACTGATTACTGTGTTCCCAAATGCCTAGCTCTAGTTCAAAAGGTTATCCATTCCCAAGATAAATGTTAGAACAAAGTATTACTTACGAAATTGGCCCATGGCAATTGCTCTGGATATTTTCAAGAACTGAAGGAGGTGCCACCTCTTTACAAAGGTAATGATGAGCATCCGCTGTTAATCTATAATATCCATCGATTAATGATACAAAAGAAAGAGCTTCTTTTAATGAATGAAATTCAGCTTCCTGTAAAGGACAAGGAAAAAAAATGTGGTAGAGAATGTGAAGTAATAAAATGCAAATTACAAAAAAAAAGCATATAGTCAATGTTATCGCTGAGATGAATAAGCATGAGTTTTCTATCTTAACATTATGTTTTTGAATAATGCTATTTAATTTATTTATTCACTTTGAGTGCTGCTCATTTCTGAATACTGTGGGCAGCAATGCAGACACCATAGATGTGATGTAGATTTAAAAGAGTACCAATTAAGTGTAATATTTGTAGCTCAGGGTTGTACTCACTGCAGCATCCTTGAATAACAGAAAAAAGAAAAGAACACCTATATAACATATCCCAACAAAATGGAGATTCACACAACTTTACCAAAAAGTGCTTGACCACTCAACCCAATACAGCACAACAACCAACACAAGCCCTAAAAAGCATACATCAAGAACACCTCTGAAAAAAACCAACAGACTACTACAACTACCTGGAATTAGCGTAGCATAAAAGCCAACTAAAACCCTTCAAAATATCCTAAGTAAACCAAAAGACCTCGCAGTCCCAGAAAAAATCCACAGAAATCATCTGCAACATACAGCGTAATGACTGCAACAGCCACTACGTAAGACAAACAGGCAGACGTCTGGCAGAATGTATCAATGAAAAGCGACTAGAAATCAGAATTCATGATGAAAACTCTAATTTCACAACATATGGACAGACTTAACCATAGTTTCAATTGGGAAATGGGCATTGGTCCTACTGAATGACCTTTCTCAGAGTAGTGATGACATCATCCAGAAGTGTGTTGTTCCAGTTGGATCTGCATAATGACCAAGACATATTTTTTCAGCCACGCCCCTTAGCTCTCCCTCTAGGGCCCAGTTCGTCGAAGAAGGGTCCGTAAGAGAAACGTCCTCTCCTGCAATAGAGATTTCAACAAGATTAAGATGTGTTAGCTCCAGGACCTTGAGAAGAAGGGGACGATGGCGACGATGTCATCACTACTCTGAGAAAGGTTGTTCAGGTAGGACCAACACCCCTCCAGAGGTGATGACATCGTCCAGAAGTGGGACATACCAAAGCTTGGCAGTCCTAAGGGCGGGAAGACGAGGGCCTTGGAGCAACCCCCGGTTGAAGTACCTGTTGCAGGACCTTCCTCCCAAAAGACGCCTCTGCTGAGGTGAAGACATCGAGTTTATAATGTCTGATGAAAGGTGAAGGAGTGGTCCAGGTAGCCGCCCTGCAGACCTCCTCAAGGGAGGCCTGCATGGCCTAGGGCACGGTAGTCAACACACTTCTGGTGGAGTGTACCATGATGCACCTGGGCACTGGCAAGGCCTGAGCCTGATAAGCTGAGGCAATGCATGCTTTGATCCAACACCCAATGGTTAAAGATGAGGCTTTAGCACCTAATGAGTGGGGCTAGAATGAAACAAATAGAGCCTCCGATCATCTGATAGACTCTGTGAGCTTAATATAGATCCTGAGGGCCCTCCTGCCATCCAATGTATGCCACTTCAGCTCTAATGCATGAGATGGTTCAGGACAAAAATTTGGTAGCACCACCTCTTGTGCTCTGTGAAACCAGGAATTAATTTTAGGAATAAATGAAGGGTCTAACCTCAAAACCACCTTCTCAGAATGAAATACACAGAGGTCCTCTCTGATCAAGAAGGCTGCCATCTCGGAAATGCATCTGGCGGAAGTTATTGCCACCAGGAATGCCATCTTAAGGGTTAGGTATCTAAGGGTAACCTCCCTTAGAGGCTCAAAGAGAGCTTCCATAAGGGCTCTCAGGACCTTGGGTAAATCCCAGATGGGATATCTATGCACAGTTGGTGGGCATAGGTTGCTCACACCTCATAGGAATTTGAGACTGACCAGGTGCCGTGTGAGCAGTGTGCCCATGTTACCGGACAAAACCGTGGAAATGGCCGCCATGTGCCATCTGATGGTGCTGGCTGCCAAACCTTGATCCAGGCCTGCCTGCAGGAACTTGAGCACCTGTGGAACAGAGGCTGAGACCGGGTTAATCTGTCTCTTGGCGCACCATCTGGTGAAAGAGACCCAGGTGGAATTATAAGTTTGAATGGTGGACTGTCTCCAGACTGCCTGGATGGTACCAATGACTCGGTCTGAATAGTTGTCTCTCTTCAGGAGGGCCCCTTCAAGTGCCAGGCAGTCAAGTGGAGCCACTGAGGCTCCGGATGTAATAGGACCCCTTGGCGAAGAGATATCCTCTCAGATGGGATCATCCAAGGCGGGGACGTTGATAGATTGACAAGATCGGTGAACCAGGGACAGCGTGGCCAATGAGGGGCCATCAGGATCACTTCTGCTTGGTCGGAGATGATCTTCTGAATCACCCCCGGGACGAGGGGGAGAGGAGGGAATGTGTATAGGAGACTGTGAGGCCACATGCAGCAAAGAGCATTAGTTCCCTCCATCTCTGCTGTCAGAAAACTGTTGAAGTATCGAGAGAACTGTGTTCCCTTCTGGCGGGAAGCGAACAGGTCTATCTCTGGAGTCCCGAATCTGTTGCAGATCTCTTGGAATATACCAGCATGGGGTTGCCATTCGGCGTTGTCCACAGTTGTCCGGCTTAGGAAGTCTGCCTGTATGTTTGATGTTCCTGCAATGTGCTCCGCTCGAAGGGAGAGAATGTGCTTCTCGGCCCACCGCCCCAGCTGAAGGGCTTCCTCCATAAGGCGTCTGGAGCGGGTCCCCCCTTGACGGTTGACATGGGCCTTTGCAGCCACATTGTCTGTGAGCACAAGCACATGATGCCCCTGAAGGGATGGTTGAAAATGCTGCATGGCTAGATGAATTGCCTTCAACTCCAGCCAATTGATGGGGAAGGCCAGGTCGCTCGATGACCAGCGGCCCTGTGCTGTCTGTGAGTTGAGATGAGTCTCCCAACTGAACATGTTGGCATCTGTAGTGAGGATGAGTCTTTGAAAATGGTCCCCTTGTCAAGAGCCTTTGAGGACCACCACTGGAGGGACCTTCTGACTATCAGAGGAACTCTGACACAAGTCAGAGAGTGTGAGGTTTGTGCTCATTGGAATGGAAGCAGGAACCATTGCAGATGGCGAGCATGAAGCCTGGCCCAAGGGACTATCTGAATGCAAGATACCATCTTTCCCAATAACTTGGACAGGGTGGCCAGCAAAACCTTGGGGTTTTGTAATATCTGAGATATCAGGTCCCCGATACCTTCCCTCCATTCCATCGAGTGAAAGACTTCCCCTGTTGAGGAGTTGATGATGGCCCCTAGATGGACAATCCTTGTCACCGGTTCCAATTGACTTTTTTTGAAATTGACTAGAAAGCCATGATCGTTTAGGGTCTGAATGGTGAGATTGAGATCCTCCTTTGCCCTGTTCAGGGCGGGGGCCTGGATGAGAATATCATCCAGGTACACCTGAATTCTCACTGGTTTCTGCCGCAGGTGGGCCACGATGGCTGCCAGAATCTTGGTAAAGCACCTGGGAGCCGAAGCTGGCCCGAACAGCATATATATTGATATTGCAGATGTTTGCCAGCGTAGCAGAGCCTTAGGTATTTCCGGTGGGCTGGCAGAATGAGAATGTGGAGGTAGGCCTCTATGAGATCTATGGAGGCAAGGAAGTCTCCGGGCTGAATCCCCTGCAAGATTGACGCCAGGGAGCTCATCTTGAATCTTTTGTAGACAAGATGGGCGCTGAGACTTTTTAGGTCGAGTATCGCTCCCCCCCCCCCATCGCTTTGGTATGACAAAGAGAATTGAGTAATAACCCTGTCCCCATTGGTACTTTTGGAACTTCCTCTATGGCTTGAATGTCCAAGAGGTGTTGGATGGCTTGATCCATAAGTAGATGCCGGCTGGTGCTGTGGGGAACAGGACATTGTACGAAGCGGTTCGGAGGACGAGAGGGGAACTCTAAGGTAAGTCCGAATTGCACCAAGTTTAGGACCCAGGTGTCCGATATTGTCAAGGCCCACTTGTCTATGAAGAGAGACAGCCTGCCCCCAATGGGAGGCATGGGTGGTGAGTCATTTATGCCCATGGGATTGGTGATACCCAGACCCCCAAAATGGGCATTTGGATGGGGGGAAGCGTTCTGGACCCGTCTCAAAAGGATTGTCTATCTGTGGGGCAGGCCTGACCCTGAGAATATGATCTCTGTTGAGGGGAGCCTTCCGATGTGTAATAGCGAAAGGACTGCTTTCTATAAAAGGGAGTGGATCTTCTGTCAGCTCTTCGAACAGAAGATGGCAAAACCTTTCTTTATCTTTGTTCTCAATGTGTAGAGGTTCCAAGGATTCTCCAAATAAGTGACTCCCATTGCAGGGAACAGAGGCGAGTTTCCACTTGGATCTGAGGTCCACCTGCCACTGATGAAGCCACAGTAGTCTTCGAGAAGACACCGTAGATGCCAATGCTCTGGACGCATACTTTGCAGCATTTAAGGTAGCATCCACAGAGAATTGTGTGGCCGCTATGATTTTGTTAAGGTCTTGATGTAACGTAGCCTGATTAGGGGCCAGTTTGGACTGAAGTTGTTGCAACCAAAGGAGAGAAGAACGATTGAAAAAGGAGGCCGCAGAAGCAGCTTGAATTGCCCAAGAGGCCGCTTGGTCATTCTTTTTGAATAAAAGTTCAAATTTTTATCCTCAGGTCGAAGACCTTCTGTGGCGTCCCCTGCTGGGTAGGGAGATGGGGACGACAGAACTGTCAGTGGGTTGTCCACCAAGGGCACCTGAAGCATCTGAGCAAATTTGGGTGCAGCTGAATACAGCTTTTTATCTGACCCACTGGGGGTGGGAATGGAAGCAGGAGCCATCTGTTGCTTTTGGACCACATCCATGAATAACTGAGGGGCTGGAATGAATAGTTGTTCCAGAATTGGTTCCGAAAACAAACTTTGAGATTGAGTCATAGGTGCTTCTTGTGCCCCTTTGGGAACCTCATCTTCCTTCAAACCTGCAGTGGCTTGAGCTTTGTATAAAAGCGATTTGAACTTCCCTATTGGGAAAAGCCCCATGAAAGCAGGAGCATCAGGACTAACTCCCTCATCCTCAAAACAATCAGAATGGGCCTCTTCAGGTATGTCCAATTCCCCACTACCCCCAGAGGCTGCAAGGGAGTTTTGATGGACTGAGGTCATACTCGCTGAAGGCGAGGCAAGCGGACATAGTCAGATACAAAGGAGCTTGCTCTATGTTGCTGAAGACCTATAGCTATTCCTCTGGAAATGGCATTCTCAATCAGAACTTGAATGCTCTCAGGAAGATCAGATAATTGATCCACAGCTCTTTTTTCAACAGAGGAAGGGGCACTTTGATGCCTTTCTGGGACTTTGGCCCTGTCATGCTCTGCAGCAGCAGCAGCAGTGGAAGATAACATACAGTCAAAGGGGTTCTTCCCAGCTCCCTGTGACCCTGAGGCTAAAATAGCAGGGGCAGGAGCAACCTCTTCAGCTCCATCAGGTGACCAAGCCTGAGCAGATGATAGGTTTGAACGTTGAGCCACATGAGAAGCAGAACAATCCCTATGCAGAGATTGGTCCTCAAGTGAGGCCTGTAATTTCTGCTCCGCCCTGGAAACCTGCTTTTCAAGGGCCTTCTGCCTCCTTTGTAAATCCTTAAGTTCTGCTTTAAAGGTCTGTTTACTTTTGCTCCCCTTGTGGGATTTGCAAGTATTTTTCCTGCCACTAGAGGTCCCAGCCACCTCCCTGTCCGAGGTGTAAAAAGAGATTACTCACTCTTCCAAATGGAAGCAGGATTCAACAGCCACGTGGAGTCAGATGAAGGAAGACAGGTCAGTGGCGGCCATGCCAGAGTTAACCGGACTCGCCAGCACACACACAGACACAACAGGTCAGAGTGGCTTGCCTAGGTGAAACCTAGGACCCAGTCAGCACCAATCTCAATTTTAAATCTCTCCAGCCAGCCAACAGCAATCATGAGGTAACTCCCAGGGGGGAAATTAGGAGGCCACAATCCACAGTCCTCCAGGACCCAGGGGCAGCAGCTCCTCCTGGGATTCGATGCAGCAAAGCCCCCCCCCCTCCACTTCTGCAGCTGCGCCATCGAAATTCTCTAAAAGTGGCTGCCGAGCGGCAAGCAAGGCTCCAAGGCACTTAAAAAGGTGGTGTTGCAGCTGACTGGTGCTGTAGCACTCCGGGAACTGCGGGAGAGATGGCCCAGAGAAGGGACCGTCCTCCGAATCCAATTGCAGTGTTGCGTTAACGCAGTCGCTCTGGGAGCCTCGTTGGTGGCGTGGGCACTTTCCAAAGCCCTCAAAAGGGTGAGGCAGCGGCTCTGCCAGCTGGCTGGCTTGGCCAGCACGCAGATTCTTGAAGGAGCAGTCCCCAATAATTGCAGAAAAACAAAAGAGAAAAAATAAAAATAAAATAAAATAAAACTTAAGGGCCAAAAAATTAAACCTGAAAGGAAGGGAAACTAAAGAAAAATTAATTTTAATTCCCTTTCCTCAGTGAATCCTCCAGAACTGAGCTGAACAGCCAGATCTGCATAAGATGTTACTCTCAGGTCGACTGAGACAAAACTGGGCCTCAGAGGGAGAGCTAAGGGGCGTGGCCGAAAAAATATGCCTCAGTCATTATGCAGATCCGACTGGAACAACCCACTTCTGGACGATGCCATCACCTCCTCTGGAGAATATCTAGCTATCCCTCCTTCCCTCCCTGTATATTTGTAGAGGAATTGGTTACTTAATCCACTTCTAGGGTATCATGATTTGTATAGCCAAAACAACTTCGCTCATCTGACTTGGAAATTCAACTCTAGTACAATGTCATTGTACAAGTCTTAAAATTTTAAGAACAAGAAGTTGAAGACAATAATAAATAAAATGCCCATATTCAGTAACTTGAGATATCCTTTAGCATTTCTAGAGGGGAGAGTATATGTTTTAAAGATAATACCGGTAGTTCTGCATAGTGTTAGTGTTTCCACTAGTCCCCAAGCATTTGCCCAATACTCTTGTTTGGTTGCTTATTATACTATGATCTACATGTTCAATTAATGTTAAAAAACTAATATTGTCAAACACTAGAGGACATTGCTAATCACTTATAGTTAGACTGCAATCTGGGTTGAGTGTACGTTATGCTCAATTTCAACTCCATTACCACAAATCCAAATTACACAATTAAAGTAAAATGCATTTTTTCAATTTGCATTCTTCATTCAGCAGGCAATGCCACATACATCCTATCTTATCTTCTCAGTCATTAGCTTTTTTTCAATAAAATATAGATTTCTAGGAAGCTGAGTTATGTAAGATTTTTATTTATTTTATTTAATGGCTGTATATGGCTGTCAGTCTCAACCAAATAACTCTGAGCAGCTAGCAAAACAAATGAATAAAATAACAGAAGATGCACTGTTTGTATTTGTGTATGCATAGATCTAAATATAAATTAAAATGATAGAAAACATCTTGAGAAACACAAACAGCTTCCCAACAGGGCCAACATTTAATTCATTTATCATGTATATTAAAGCCAACATTATGTAAACTAGCATTCTGGAGAATAGTTTAGAGTACAGTTCCCAGAATAACTATTCTAGCCTAACTATTGTATTATCTAATCTGGCTGGGAATTCTTAAAGTTGCAGTTCCAATGTATCTGGAGGGCATCATATTTGAAAAACAGTGCATCAAGCAAACAAAGTTTGAGAAGTCTGACAACTGCACACAATGGAAATACAACTTTCCCAAGAATGGAGAGTGTGGCATGTAATAGTGCAAACCACAGATGAAGGAAAATGCCAGTTGCCTATCCTTGCAAATTAATGAGTGTTACATACTTCCTTCTTTTCTTTTTGATATATGGTTGTAATGAGCTTGGGATATAAGGCAAGAATCTTATTGAGAAGATCTTGAAATCTGAAAAAAAAATTGAAGGCAATCAAAAAAAGAGGCTGAGAAATGTCTGGATGACTAGATAGTATCAGTGATGATATAAGCATGAGCTTACAAAACTCAAAGAAGCCATTTCTGACAGGTTTAATTTATTTCTTTATAGCATTTATAGAACTGCTCATCTTATAATCAACTCTGGGCAGCTCCCAATCAAAAATATATAGTTCTGACAAAATGTCCATTAGGTCATTAAGAGTTGGAAGCAACCAAACAAAAATAACAACAATAATTCATTATAACAAACGTTAGAACTCAAAAGGCAAAAATCAAAACCAAATTACTTTTGAATGTGCACTTTTTGAAAGTATAACAAGCATTACCTTAATACTGATGGCTTTTAATATTTCAGAGCTAATGTATCCATTTTGCATGTAACCTATGCCATCTGTCATGGTGAAGGAATCTTAATAAAACTAAAATAATTTATTGCAGCTTTTTAAATTTTAATAACTTAAAAATACTAAAGAAAGCAATAGCTTGTAAAATGTAAAGCTGCTATACTGTGCTCTTTTACTAAGGAATAAATTGATGTGATATCAATGGGATTTTATTTTTTTTATCCAATAAGGCCCAATGGTCAAAGCCATAATCATTTTAAACTACCAAACTAAATCCTAACAAATGTAAAATTAATTCTTGCAACTCAGTAAGTTATTAGGTTTGTCCACTGTTTAAGAGCTGTATATGAGCATATTAAGAGTTTTTATAGTATAACAGCAAGGATTAATTCAGTAATGCAAAAAAAAAAATTCAAAATACATTAATTTAAAGATTTTACCTATCTCTAGTAACTCAAATTATATAGCAGAGACATTATGAAGAATGATTAGCACCACCACCGCATTAAACTTCTCTTTGCTAGGCTGTAAAGTACATTATTATCAGGAGTTGATTGTTGTTTCTGTCATTAACCAATCTAAATTTTTTATCCTAGGTCCTCAAAACCATAGCCAAAGATTATCAAAACCAATGATAGGCTTTCAACAGCTTGTCCAGCTGAAAATCTCTCTCAAGTTGAACTGCTATCAGCCTTGCATGAACTGACGTCAGACTGTTGTTTACAAGTGATGGAGTGTTGCCAAGTTCTTTCTAGTGAATTGAAGACAGCATTGTCGTACTCTGTTGATTGTGCAGAAGCAAAGAACAAGTTCTTTTTGTCCGTGGTAGACCTTAGTGGCTGCATGTTTGAACAGATAGACACACACACACACACACACACACACACACGCACCCCTTGACATGATCAAATCAAATCAAATCAAATCAAGTTCTTAAAAAATAATAGTAACCATGCTGACCATTAAGGGGGGGAAATACTCTAGAGATATAAAGTTTTATTTTTTAACCAAACTTAATTTCTGCATGCTTCTAAGTTTAAGAACTTTGAAGTCTCTAGTTAACAATCATGTAAGGTATGGAAGCACCTAAAAAATATACTTCCTTAAATTTAGTACAACTACATTTTCAAAAGCTGTAATTTGAGACATGAAATATGCGGACTCTGATGTTTCAGATGGGGATTTTCTCCTTAAACTTTGGAATTTTTTTTGATGTATTCAACAGCAAGAAATGCATAAATATGAAGAAACATTCTGCCCCCATGAACTTTTGTATGAATCCCTTAGAAATGTTTAGAATAGCTCACGTTCCTTCCTCTTTTGGCAGCTAGGAAAGCCCCATGTTAGCAAAATTTTCAGTGGAAAACAGTTGGTCTAAAAGACTCTCTGTTAAAGAGAATAAAGTATAATTTCCTCTCCTTCCCTTCCCATATGATTAAGTTATATTATTCTCATTTGGCACTTCTAAAATACAATAATGCAGATAAAATTTAACAACTTTAACAAGCTCACACTTTCTCATTGGGTACAGAGTTTTCTGAAATAAGATTATTCTTTCTTTAAACCTAATGAAAAAAACAAAGCTTGTTTTGGATGGCGATTTCTTCTCATTTTTAAAGGCTGATTTATTATCATGATTGGGGCCACTGTGATCTGGCTAGAAAGCATTATAATCTTACATTAGCCAGGATGATCATGGTGAGAGCTGAGGACGATTCTTCAGACACTATTGCCAATGTAAGGTAGATCTCTCATGTCATTGTGTAAATATGTTACTGTTTTTTTCTCAAACTTTTGGCTTCAGAAATTCAGATAGTTCAAGCCTTGATTTGTCATAATTGTGATGATTATGGTATACAGCTCATGAAAACCCCAAATTCACTATCTCAGACAATTAGAATATTACATGAAATCAATAAAACAAGGATTGTACATAGAACAATATTGGACCTCTGAAAAGTATAAGCATGCATATGTACTCAGTACTTGG